>MU386001.1:0-13893 GCA_022497145.1 Rostrohypoxylon terebratum
GATTACACTTGACCTCTACGATTACTGTTACCTTAAAATCAAGACCCCCTTATGAAGCTATACTTACTAAGCCTAAGTATAGGTTCGTCACACCTCCCCCTGGTTTAATGGGGAAGCTGACGACATCAATGGCATTCAAACTTAGAAGTCAATTCAACGTTCAGATACGATAGCCGTGAAGACTTGAAGTTACATGTGCAGAGATGTGCAAGGTTTGGTAGAACTCGTGATTGTCAACATAGACAGGCGCCAAAGGCCTGTAATCAGATGGGGTAAGTGTGATTTCAGTTTGAAATTTATCTAGAATATAATACAACTAATAAGATCCTTTCTATATCATACAGAATTCTTCCTGTAGTCTTACAAAAGCCTAACTCCGAATGTCCAAGCTTTCTCTGCTAGTCCTAGAGGGTTTGTGGGTCTATCTATGTAGAAGGAGTGATATTTGCTATTTGCAATCAAGGGGCAGACGGTTTCAGCGGTTTTCCAGCAGTGTCCTGCTCGTCACTTGAATCAGGCTGATGGACGTAGAAGTCAGGGCTGTTATTTTCTACGCTCATCTTCGCTGCGTTATAGCGTTTGAAGGCGCTTTCAACCAGGAGACCGACTTCCTTTCTATCCCGCCCGATGACGCCTACAGCAAGAAGTGCCTCGGTCTCCTCAATCCAGTCTTGTAATCTTCTGAAACCGACACGGTCTTTCTCCATTCTCTGAGGCTGCCCTGAGCCCTTGATAAGAGCCAAGACACCTGCTAGGATGGTGTTGACAGCACCGAGAACTGTAACGAGTGTTTCGTATCGGCCGGAGGTGGGGCCGATGGCTGTTAACGCTGCACCGATGACAATCTGGGCGAAATAGCAAAGATAGAGAAATGCAGTGAGTAAGGCATGTTGGACACCTTTGGTATGCTGAGCATTTATCACGGATTTGTAAATGCCGATCGCGGATTGGCGTCCTTCTTCAAGGGTACCACTGTCAGTAGCCTCGCGGTGGTAGTTTATTCCTAAAGCTTGACGAAATATTTTGAGATTTTCATCATTAGGACCTCGAATGGCAAGGCCAGCTGGGGCTCCCCAAGATAGATTGGTAACTGTTTTGATGGGTGCTGGGTCGGTTGGGGTAGGGTTCGCTGGGGAAGGCTTTTGAGGTGAACTGGGGGCTTTTGATGACTTAGGAGCGGAGGGTGATCCAAGTTGAGGAACGGATGTCCTTGACCCCGGAGTCAAGAGAGGGGAGTGTACGTCTTTAACTTCAGACATGATTGAGATTTTTAATAGAAGCTGTTAAGAGGTAGTGGCCTGTATCATTAGCACCTAAAGCCGTAGAAGCTTATTTATGTTGGAATTATAGTTATTCGCTCTTGGCCTTGGAAGTATGGAGTTCCTAGTCATCTACCTATTTATATGAATCTCCCTGGCTAAAACCTAACCTTTGGGAGCCATGTGAAAGGTCTCACCGGATATAAATGATCACGCTCTGATGTTACATTGTGTGTATCTAGTAATATTCTCGTTTCCAGTAGGCGTGATCGGTCCTACGATTCATACTCATCATATCAATTTTTGATGATATTCAAGCGATGCTGACATAATTGAGAGGCCATCGTTGGGGCTAAAAAGAGAATTGATGACGTTGATCCTTTCGCGATTTTACGCCGTATTGAGGCAAAGCAGGCACACAACCGATCAAATCTCACCAACAATAGTGTAGGATCATTGCCCCAAGACAATCGTAGGGCTGCAGGAGGCAGAGCCGAATGTAGGTAATACCTAACTAGTAGGTAAGATATTACTAGGCATATCCATGGATGGTGGCTACGGAGCAGACAACCTAGAAGGCTTAGCTAACATTTCTGTTATGATAGGGATTCCATCGTGTGAAGTTAGTGGCTCATTCACGAAAAGCTTTCGCCCTCCACTCCTAGATTAGATACACTCGGGTCGTGTGATCAGGCACCCTTGCATGGAATAAATACCCGCACGTGTCCCATGACATTTTATATCACACAAGTCAACTTCTTGACTGCACTTTCCTAGTCGACGTGAAGATTTAGAATACGACGAGATGCAACCGTAGGAGCTACGCCTCCAGGAGCAGAGTGTATGACTGCGAGAATTTATCATCTCTCGTTATAAAATGATGTACCTAACAAATAATCCTAGCCTGGATGAGGGGCTAGGCAGTCAATTCTTATTTCAAAGGGAAGTACCTACTTTCTATTCTGGTGAAATCGTAAGAATTCCAACGAAAAGGCTAGTTACACTATGAAAAGGGGTGAGGATCTCAAGTCTCGCACCTTACCTTGATTGCGACGATGCCAATATATACTTCAAGCTTCATTTCTACTCTCCAGGAACCGAACCAACAATAACAACCAAAAAATGATGAAGACAATACTTTCCACAAGACAAATAATTCTTGTAAGACTTGTTTCGAACTTCCCGATAAGAGAGTGCCACTTGCTCTCCGGAACCCTAGTCGAGGGTTGAGAAAGGTACCTCCAAGGGGGCATGTGATTATACCACCGGGGGGGCTTCCACCCATTGTCTCCAAGATAACTACGTCGAAGTTCTAACACCTACTGCATTCCCAACTATATAAGTGCTTCATTGAAATTCTTCGTTGAAATTATTGCCTTTCGTACTTTATAGGAAACTGCTTTATCTGACCTGGACTTGAGAGACGCTATAACCCTATCCCTAACCCCAGATCTGACTGAGTAATCATGTGCGTTACTAATCACAGTTCGCTGACATAATGAAAGAGTACTTAGTCATGATTTTCCCCACTCATCGAATTAGGTAAGCACGAAGTACTTGACTGGACTGTATACCTATTCCAAAGATCAGGCAATGATATGAATGATTAATATGATCAGTTCTCATCGACGAGAACCTGTGGATCATCGTGGTTTCTCTTAGAATCATTGAAAGTCTCGTCCGTCGGCAATGCCGAGATAAGCTACGGGATGCGGCGGTCGCTCCGACGAGTTTATATATTATCGATAAGTGATTTGTCCACATGTCAAACCATATACTATGATGTGGTATACTGCTTGGACGAAACTATAGCCGTTTGTATTAATAGAGAACCTCACATTAAAAGTCCATACGACAAAGAATGGCTTCTCTCGGTATAACACAGTTGTTCAGTGTGAGGGGCTACGTCACAGTCGTGACTGGGGGAAGCTCTGGTCTCGGCTTCATGATCTGCAAGGTACTTACTTATATTTCAGACACCCAATTAATTTCTTCGAGGCTTATAGTAAATAGGGTCTGGTAACCAACGGCGCAAAAGTTTATGTAGTCGCGCTACCGTCCGAGCCGATAGATGACCGGGTCGCTGAATTATGCGAACTCGGCAAAAGCTCCGGCGGGACGGCCGTGGGGTGAGTCTGCACGCCTATAGGAAGTAATTATACACTCACACTATAGTCGCAGCATCGCCTGTGATGTCTCATCAAAGCAATCGATATCTGAGCTCGCGGCAAAAATTTCGCAACTAGAACATTCCCTGGACCTGCTCGTCTCTAATGCCGGAATCAGACGAGATCCTCCCATCTTATGTGATGTTCAGAAAGCACCTCTTGATGAATTGCAAGCATCTATGTGGTCGTCTAAACATTCAGATTGGAGCGACACCTTCAGTGTGAATACCACTGCCCACTATTTCATGTCGGTCGCATTTCTGCCCTTGCTAGCAAAAGCGGCGGAAAAAGATCGAGCCAGCGGCCGCGGCTCCATCGTTGTGACTAGTTCATGTGCGAGCATGCACAATGTCACAAATGTCGACTGTACGTATCATCCGAGTTTCTACCCCTTCCCAAAAGTCTTGAGACTCAAAATTTCCTCGTCGGAGTGGCTCTAGAGGTTTTGTTGTTGAGACATGTCTAAGACACCTTAACATCCCCCGCTAAAAAGAAACTGCTGACCCCTGTTGTTCTAGTAACATCCTACGCTGCGTCTAAAGCTGCAACTGATCATCTAGTCAAGCTACTCGCTGCAAAGTTCAGTCGGTGGTACGTAAGATGCAATTCAATCAACCCAGGATTCGTTCCTAGCAAGATGAACCCGGTTGGCGAGGAAGGAAATGTTTTCAGTAATTTGTTCGACAAGGTCCCAGCACGGAGGGCTGGGGACGATTTGGATATCGCGGCAGTCGTCATTTGGTTGACTAGTCGCGCTGGTGTAAGTTGAACAGCGCTATAAAATGAGAAAACTGCCTACTAACTCGATCATTACAGGCATACGTTGATGGAATATCTGTTTGCATAGACGGGGGTCGCATTTTACTTGCTAATGGACAATAAGTAAACGCCACGGTCGCTAAGGGGGATAACTGAAAATTGTCCTGGGGACTCATTTCCAAGCAATGGAGCGCTATAATTATAAAAGGTTACCAGCGAGAAACTACCTAAAGGTTCAAAGCCCATTACCAATCCATACAGTGGGTTATAACGAGCAGTAGCGAGCACAGCCGTATTTCCAGGTTCCTTTCAGGGCTCGAATAGTGGCAAAATGCGGGGTAACGAAATCGCAATTAGAGGTATTGTACTGCCCAGGTGGGCTATTGTACCCTAGTCTAATAGTATCCCATCCATTGTATGAATCGTTGCTCTAGCCTAATATTTCACCTACAATGAGATATCCTTAACCTTCATTTGACACTATGAAAAGACAATATCTCAAAGTAAATCTTCTTGGCAATGTCGCTATTGCCTCACGAATCTTCTTGGTTTCGCCAATTCCTCTAGAGTTACGATAGTGTCGGTTCGCCCGACAAGGTGGGGTAAGTAGCATTTCAGGGGTAAATACTAGGTAGGTCGCCAGTTAGTCTCGGCATTTCGATGGTAAATACCCTTACCAACATACATCATACTCTTTATGACAGATATTGACCATATTCGAGAAGATGTCAATTGTTTCCATTGGAGGACAAGGCCAGTATGTTATTCCTTCAGATAGACCTTTGTAACATCATCTAACTCTTCTGTAGGTCTGATCTAAGTGAAGATGATGTCCATCAGCTAGCCGCAAGTTTAGGGGTCGGAATAACCAATCCCATTGATGCTTCCGACTACCTTGTCCTCTTGAGATCACTGGAGTCGATACTGAAGCACATCAGAGATGATGTGTCAGATTATATCCATCCCGAGCTTAGACCACAGCCCGTAGTGATTGGATCTCGAGAATATTGGAAGCCAGGTAACGACGATAACCCGCTAAACGCGTGGCGATTTCAATGTAATCTGGAATCATGCAGTCCAACTTCTAAGCTATTAGAAGGTCGTACAATAGCAGTCAAGGATAACATCTCAATCGGTGGTTTGCCAACAACATTAGGGACGTTTACCGAGGTCTTATCACCTGATGGTTCTCTCCCAGTATCCCCGATTGACTCTTCGGTGGTCGGTCGTATACTGTCGGCTGGTGGAATTATCAGGGGTTCTTCAACTTGCGAGAACCATTGCGCATCTCCCTTGTCCTTTACATCTGTCAGCGGCCCTGTGCACCATCCACTTCTTCACGGATACACATCTGGTGGAAGTTCAAGTGGTTCTTGCGCGCTTGTTGCGGCGCATGTATTGAAGCAACAGGGACTGGGACTAAACTGGGGAGATACGGTCGAACTCGCAATTGGTAGTGACCAAGCAGGATCAGTTCGAATTCCAAGTTGTTTTAGTGGTGTCTTCGGCTTAAAACCGACTTTTGGTTTGGTCCCGTATACTGGGGCAGCCTCTATGTCACCCATGATCGATCATCTAGGGCCAATTGCCCCATCGTTAGAGGGAATAGCAACACTATTAAAAGTCATGGCTGGGTATGACGGGCTGGATCCTCGAATGACACCTGAATCTCCCCTGAAAGATCAAGTGAAGGATTATCCCCAGATTCTAGCAAATTTTATGCAAACCGAAATTCTCCCCGGTAACCAAGGGCAAAAACCCCTTACGGTTGGATTTTTGACAGAATCTTTTACTGTCGCGGGATTGAGCCCGGTGGTACGCGACACCGTTCGTCTCGCGGCAAAATCCTTCGAAGCCGCGGGGGCCGTGGTTAAGGAGATGTCTATTCCATTTCATTCCGAAGGTCCTATCATTTGGACTGCGTCAACTCGGCCGTCAATGTCCCAGTCTCTCTGCCAGGGTAAAACAGGCGGCCATCTGTCCTATCTGCCCCCACACCTGCAACCACAGCCTCTCACTCAACAAACTTTTGACTTGCAAGCCGGATCTAACCCTGCTTTAGTCAATATCATGTTGAGTGGCCAATATGCGCATAGTCGGTTTGGATCATGGGTTGAGGCAAAGGCTCACCGCAAAGTTTTCGAGCTCCGATCGGCATACGATAAAGCGCTGGAGGAAGTCGACGTGCTGATAACTCCTTGTGCCCCGACTCTTGCTATGTCAAATCCAAATCCCGAGGCAGGAATCTTGGAGAAACTCAGTAGCTCTATCGGAGTGACTAGTAATACCTGTCCGTTCAACGTGACTGGTCATCCGGCACTCAGCGTACCTTGTGGATCAGCAGCGCCTGTTGAGCGCCCCGATGTCGAACTTCCGATTGGGATGCAGATCATCGGAAGGAGATGGGAAGATGACATGGTTCTAATAGCGGCAGCATTATTCGAAGAGGGAAGAAGAGTTGTAAAGATATGAAGGACACCTATGATACTCTATACTCAGATTAACATATAGGTATAATTGAGAGACACTTAGGACACATGTAATCAGGTAGTCATGTTTCTTCGTATTGGGTTTTCTATCCTAGGAATTCTCCTATTCTTCCATTGATCCACTCTATATCCCGAGGGCTAATTCCTGACCCCGCCGTATGGCCCCAAACCGACGGTATTATCTCGCATTTTCCATTTGGCAGCAGACGCGCTTCCTTTTCGCTCGCACCCCAATTAAAATATTGGTCGGTACGTGACGGCAAAAGTAACACGCGAGCTGTGATTTTTGACAACGCAACCTCCAATGATCCATCCCAATCAGGGTTGCATACCGAAATGTCACCCCGCTGCCACATCCCTAGCATCACCAACAGATCCTCGGGGTCCCAACCCCGATAGCCGCCAACGGTTATGGCATAATCCCATTCACTCAAAGTCTGATACCCTAATTCTCGATAGAGCTCGTCGTCAAACCACGCAACGCTCGTGAGCCAAGCTGAGTAGGCCTTGCCAAAGGCGCGAAGACCGCGGGGTGCTTCCAATATCCCGACCTCTTTCCTCCCAGCAACGTAGTCTGCAGAATTCTCTAATGCGGCCCTAGGTCCTTCCAAGAACTGATAATTATGTCGACTTGTTCGCGCAGACGAACAGATTATGACAGCATTTTTAACCACCTCTGGATATAGGGCTAACCAGTGATAAGCAGTTTGTCCTCCCATGGAAAAACCCACTATGACATCGACAGATGTGATACCAAGACCTTGGGTAAGCAGGTGATGCTGGGCGCGAACGCAATCACGATATTCAATCGTGGATGGGAATCCCAACTTGTTGGATGGACTAGATGATTCTCCATTGCCCAACAACGCGACCACGATGACCCTATAATCGCTCAGTGCGCCCTGGGTAAAATTCCATGTCGATTGAATCCTGCCTCGAAAACACGTTGGAATCAGGGCCGTCTTTTTCGCGCCTTGGTTGAATTGTTGGTACGCCAAGCGAATGTCTAGCGTAGTCCCGTCCTGAAAAGAAAAGTTTGGTATGTCGAAGAACTCGATTTCACTATTCGAGGAAGCCATCTTGATTCCACAATTCAGAGCAAATTTCGAAAAGACACCTATGAGAAATCAGAATATTTCATTCGATGCGGAGTCCTGCTCGTTGAATACGACGTGGTGTACAAGCCGAGGTCTTTTTCGCGTGTAACTTTCGCGTCGGAAATATCCGACAAGGGCCTATCGGCAGTTTCGGAGGGTCCGACCAACGTGAAGTTCATTATGTAACTTGGATATACCTCCTAACATTCGATAATAAGTCAAGTCTACCTTAGAAATGGTGTCCTATTTAGAAATCCAAGGCCATCTTCACATTGAATATAACATTTTAATCTCCTTGTTATCAATCGACGACCGTTTGTGACCACAAATTTCAGATTTGCGCCTGAGTATCCGCCCCACACATCTGCTCGATTCCATTTTCACACCTAAACTCCTGAACATGGCTCCCAACGGCGACGTCTTCTTGCTCGACCCCAGCACTCCCCCTGGGGCAACACGATACGCTCATGCCCGCATCGCGCCGGCCTCAGCTCACCGTACCATCTACGTCTCGGGGATAGCAGCGGTGACGCCTGATGGAAAGCTCGAAGGAGCGACAGAGAATGCAGATGGCACTTGGGACCTGGACATCCGAGCTCAGACAGCTGCTGTCCTACGAAGAATTGACTCTATTATCCGCGGCGCAAGCAACGGCAAAGGTGATATCCACAACGTCATCGATTCAGTTGTCTACCTAACGGATATGAAGGCGCATTACGGGGGAATGAATGAGGAGTGGAACAAGATATTCGCCGACCGCGTAAGCGCCCCAGCTCGCGCTACTATCGGGGTCAAGGAGTTACCAAACCCTTCGTTTCTCGTTGAGATCAAGGTGGTTGCGGTGGTTGATTTTGAATAATGCGCGGAAGGTTACATAGTTGGCATCTAGTAGGTAAATTAACAACGTATACAAATCATCTGATTCATCATTATCAGTAGAATCAAGTCACTCTTTGCGTGAAGTATGATGGGTATCGAAAAGGGGTCACTCCCTACTTGTAACTTACGTAAGCCGGCGCCCCGATTGTGTACCCTTCCTGATTAGGAAGTTTCCAACCCGGTCGGTAAAAGCTCGGGGTCTCGCTTGTGCTACCCCGGACCCGGCTATCATGTTCGGGATCGTATTGTGGAGTTCTAAGCTCCACAACTAGTGCTAGCTGGAGATAACTGTTCTAGATAACATAGCCCTGGAGACCTGCTTAGATAGGAGCCTACCTAGTACCTAGTAAATACTGTAGCCTGTAGCCTCCATCCCTTTACCCCTCCGTCAAATTAATTTTCGGAACATCCGCACTTCGGTCGTATTCATTACCAGCTAGGTAGGTATTCACTGACAAACATTATGGATACCCGAGTTATTACTGCGGTAGCTAGCTGCCAGCGATGCCATAGGCGGAAGAAGAAATGTGATAGGACCTTGCCCCAGTGCGATACTTGCATGAAGGCGAACGTGCAATGCAGTTTTCTTGTGGATGGCGACCAGCAGAGCGGCACCTATCCAATTGCGTATGTCATTCCACTTTCACGATCGTATGATTCAATTATTTTCAGTATCCGAGATTAATATGAAGGTGTAGTTTCGTGCAGGGACTGGAGAGTAGAATACAAGAATTGGAAAGTCAACTCGCATTGGCATTAGAAGCCACACCTAACTGTCCAGAACCACCAACGCCGGGAAACGGTGACACTGGAACGGAAAGCATCAGAAGCCCAGCGCAACAAACACCTAGTGACGGGATCCTAGGCGGTAACTTTCCTACATTTTCTATTCACACACAAGCACCGTCGTCTATCGAACATATACCAGCTATATCTATGGCCCGAGAGCTCAGAATCCTCTCCTTAGAGGTAGCAGCAGAGAATAGACATCTCGGCTCTTCTTCTGGTCTCAGTTTTGCGAAACTGACTCAGACAATACTCAAACGCCTAAGCCCTGATCGGACAGATTTCGTCTTTGCGGGAATCTCTCAAGGCGATGACATATTGGGGCAGATAAATTGGGATTCACCACCTGATTTCTTTCACCCACATATGATGAATTTCCCTAACATCGCCGGCTTCGGTCCAACGCTGTTTGGGAATATGTCTTTATCAAGAATCATTGAGCCTTCTGATTCTCTCTCTGATCTATGCCTACCTTCAAAATCGCGGGCAGACCAACTTACGTCTTTCTACTTCGCTCACAGGTGAGTTCCCAACTTCAACAGAACTTATTTGAAAAAATACTCAAAGGAAACAACTAGCCATACTCTTTATCCAATTATAAATAAGAGCGAATTCCTCGCTTTATTAGACCGTATCTACGAGAATCCTCTAGATACTTCATCCATGGATCCTGCATCCTTGTTTAGAGTCTGGATGATTTTAGCTATAGGGTCTTCGTCGCGCTCATCCGTGTCAGTCGTCGAAGAGTCAGAAGCATTACTATATTATAACAAAGCGCTGGAGTATTTCGAAGTTGCATTTGATTATGGTGACATGGTGGGTTTCCGTTACTTGAACGCGTTTCCTGCCAGTAAATTATGGTGCTAACATTGCTCTAAGGTAGCATTGGAGACCATCATGCTCCAGGTATCATTTTCTTTTTTCAATCAATTTGGACCAAGCAAGTCAACCCCTGAACACACTTCTTCCTGGTCAAGCTAACATCATCACAGACACATGGTTACTAGTAGGAAATGCCGCGCGTATCGCTATCGGCTTGGGCCTCCATACTTCTTCAGCATATGAGAGACTCCCTTTCAATGTCTCAGAAATGAGAAAACGCGTATTCTTCTCTATTTACATGATGGATCGTGTCATATCCATTGCTCTTGGTCGTCCATTTGCCATTCAAGATGATGACATCGAAATAGAGGTGGGTTGATGCAATATAGCTTTACTATTGGTTCATTTTTACTAATTATTTATCGTAGCCATTTATGGATATCGATGACGACGAGATTGACGATCCTGAAGCTCGAGATAGGCTAGAGCCTTCTATACTATCTGTTCCGCGCCACATTCTCCACCTGCGGAGAATCGCAAGCAAGATCAGCCGACAGGTCTATGGCAACCAAGCTACCATTCGAGCAAATATGCCTCATCGCGAAGATATCATACGCTCTCTCCATAAAGAACTTATAGATTGGCGGCGAAACACCCCCTTTCCTCTCCCAGATGTTCACCCAAGAGTACCTCACCTCTGCAGCAACTGGTATGACTTCAATTACTATACACATACGGCTATGCTCTACAGGCCTTCCCCCTTATTCCCCACTTTAGACCAAGTCATGGTTAAGAAACTCGCCAATGCTGCGTCGATGTCCATCCGCCAGGCTTACACTATGCACCGCCAAAAACGGTTCGCCTATAATTGGTTGAACTTACTCTCATTATTCATGGCAACGATATCATTGATCTATGCCTCTACAGCGCAACCACAAGAACTCGTTAGTTATCTGCAGAAGGCGCAAGTAATTGACGACCTCGAGCTAGTTCTACAACTGTTCGAGAAGTTGAATGGCAAATTCCCGGGAGCGAAGAATATTCAATGCATTATCGACCGGGTTCTTCGAAGGTACAAAGAGATGTGTAATATCACCACACCAAGCTGATTTTACTACATAAATATTTTCTTCTATCAACTTTACCTGGGAATCTTTACACGTTGAACAGCGAGAATAAAACGGAATTAGAATAAGCTATTACCCCTTAATACCAGCTGATTACTGATCATCTTCGTGAATAACATCACGTAATCGCGGAGTTAGGTATATATCTTAGCCTTCAAATTTCTCTGCGTCGAGTTTGTCGGTATATCGAAACTTCTCACTCCACTCATATAATTCGCCAAAATTACGACACTGATGGACATTTCCGAAACCATCTACGCCATTTCCTTGCGTGCCGCCCCCGTCAAATGGCGAGCGGAAAGGCTCCAGAGCACTATCTGCGGCGCAGATAATGCTCTCGCGAAGATAGTCGTAACAGTGCAGGGAATGTGATTCACGTAGTGAATGGGCGTCAGCTTTGAGTTCGCCGCTTAGGGCGCGGCGAAAGTCGGAATATATGAGGAAGAGACAATGAAGTTGATGAAATGCGGCCACGCAGAAGCGCCCTGAGCCATCCGTGCTCATGTCCCGGAAGATTTGAGGAATATCTCCCGCCTCTCTAATGATGTCCATGGAAACATAGCCCATTCCAGCTAATATTTATTAATATAATTCGTTGAGAATCAAAGGCGAGAACATACGAGGAAATAGAGACATCCATGCGTCGCGAGTGACATTCATATCCTTTGCGTAATATGCCGGCTCGCCAATATACGTTCGAAGAACATTTCCGAGAGGTGGGAAGTTCAATGATGGGAGCAGCTCTTGTGGTTTGCTGGTACTCGATGTGATATGAGGTATAGGTAAAACGTTATGCATAATTATAGTTGCTATGGCAGAGACGAAAGCGCTGACTATAGCGACGATGATCATGAGGAAACGAGTCCCTCGTCCGCTCTTGTTGCCATGGCATATTGTCCGTGTAGCTTCATCTTCCTTAGAAAGGAAGGGCACTTCATTTTCTGGGATGGACTAAATCATCATTCCGACTTAGGGACTGTGTACGGAGTACCTATGTTGCAAAGAGGAAGGATAGTTAGACATACTGCTGAAATCCATAAGAAGGGTAGGCAACACGACAGCATTCCAAAAAAATGGTCATATTCACGTGGTCTCATCCATGGTGGGGGAAGTGGAAATAATCGACGCTCGTTCGCAAGGGTTGTATCCTCTATATTGCCTACCTGTAGGTGCTAGGTACCTAGGTGAGCTATATGCATGTACATTTTCCAACTAATGAGGTATCCCTGTGGATCCGCAGAGAAGGGGATCAAGAACCGAGCTGCATAATTTAGGGAACAATGATTGAAATTCTTAAGCTTACAGAAATTACCCAAGATAATCTTCATTTCACTCATTCAGTTCCACCAACCTTACCGTTGACTCTTGATTTCTGTCACACTTTACTTGCTGAGATGGCCTGGTCAAACACAGCTCGAACGTGCATTGCCGTGTGCATGTCGTCAGCTATTACTGTTATAGCACTCTTTCTTCTTATTCGTCCTGGGCATGATAACATGATCGCTACCCTCATTGACGGCGTACGGTCCGGGTCTGTCGATACTTCTGGGAGCTCTAACACCAATTCTCAACATTGTCCGACTGTTCAACCGGCACAAAAACTCTCGCTCATGGAATTTATCGAAGATCCATGGAAGCACCCAATATACAATAGAAATAAGTCTAGAGACCTGGACTGGTGGGAAGATCTCCTGACGCCAAAGTGATTACCCCAACAAGATTTCCATGAAATCCTAGAGTTTTTTTCTAAAGAAAGAATTGCTAACACCTATCATCATAGTGGGGGTTTCCTTATGGTCAGAGAAAAGACCGGCAAGATCGATAAGATTGGGGTATCGATGTTCCATCAGTTGCACTGTTTGGCAATGGTACGAGAAATGCTTCTAAAGGGAAACATGCATATGGATCACAGCCATGTTAAGGGCCGCGACACGAATCAAGGTGCCAAAGACCGAGGTCATTTTTTGCACTGTTTTGATTATATCGTTCAGGTTTGTAACAACTTTGCCACTTTACGTCTCAAGTACCTGATGAGCTACATAGGCTATACTCTGTGCCGCAGATGATGCATTAGAAAGGTCGGGCAACGTCTCAGTTCCAGGAGGTGGACAGGTTGATGGCGTTAACGGGGTGGGCCAGACGCATTCCTGCCGAAATGCAACGGTCCTGTATGACTATGTACTACGTTCTGAAGAGACCCCGGTTGAAGCGGATTTATTAGGAGATCATTCTGTATTTCCATTTCCATGAAAAAAGACAACTTGAATTTTCGTAAGCGATGCAGCTAAAGGGTATCACGTGACCAATTGCCGTCCCTGACTACTCCTCCATTTCTAACAGGGTCAAGAGGAGCGAGCCTTAAAATGGCAGGTGTTTTTTTTTTTTTTTTTTTTGGGGGGGGGGGGGGGGGGGTTTATGCAAAAACCCACCAGAATGCAAGATAGGTTGGGGGTTAACGCCAAAATTGGGATTCGGAGCTAAACATATATATAAAATTACAAAAAATA
>MU386001.1:13903-54930 GCA_022497145.1 Rostrohypoxylon terebratum
CCCACCTCCCCCCCTCCGTCCCCTGCCTCCCTCTTCCGTTTTTTTTCATTTTTTCTCTTGTCCCGCGGCGGCGCCCCCCCCCCCCCCCCCTTATATGCAAATCCGCTCCAGACTGCATGATCGGATGGAGGTTACGTCCAAGATGGGGATACTGAGATAAGCTTATATCTAAAGTACCTAACAGTAATGCCATCGGCAGCTCGGGTTTACTGGAATCCTTCGATGTAACCTCAGACAACTGTCAATTTCATCTAAACGTGGCTACCTAGGTACCGGTAGTACTCGAATGACTAAAAAGCTGACTACTGTGCACCTGCTATAGGTAGGTTGCTTTCTAATGAATCACGGGGCGTGAAAAAACGGGACTATGAGATATGGAAAAGCGCAACTGCTTGCCTCCATAAGGTGCGATTGAATCAGATGGGATTTAGAACTAAATGTCTACATGTATGTCTTGATTCAGGCTCGCGAAATCCTTCCTCGGCTGCTCCTCAAGGCGGACGAGGCCAGACTTTCGAATCCTTGGGCATTGGATACCCAGTCCCCGGTGGAGGCGGTACTTCGTGCTCCCTGATCCATCTATCTATACTATCTAGATCCCGACATTTATGTACAGTATTGAAATTGGCATAAGGGTCCTGAATCGACTCGACCCAGTGATGAGGAATAACTCCCACATCGGCATTACACATAATAAGCTGTCGGAACATCTCAAAACAGTGGTCTGATAGATGCAGTCAGCAAATCATCCAAAAGGAATGTTTCTATTGGTACAAATAAAGAAATGCTTACTGATGTGAACTTTGATGGTGGCCGGGTTGTCATTCAGCCAATCTGCCCAGATCTTATTCTCCGGTTTTTCATAGTATTCCCTATGATATGCTTGACGTATCACGTTTAGACACTATTCCCCAGTCAGTCTCCATTCAAACGAGAAAAGGGGGCTTTCCAAGTATATCTTACATGCATCTGATGGGAAACTTCGAGGAATCCGATGTAACCTCCTGTGACAAGGGCTATGTAGGGCTTGGATGTGGTATCAATTCAATAATAATTCTCAAGGGTGCTAAGGTCCTTGATTCCTCTCCTCCTCAGAGTGGGAATCTTCTTGACCTATTTATGCCTGAGATCATGAGTGCAGTCTGGTACGTATCTAAGTACAATATATATGCTAAACGCCCATCACCCGAATACGAGTGTGTTGGGTTTGGTTCAATCTTGTTCATCTGATCAACAGCTTCCAATAATAAGTGATGATAACCTCTTTGCAGGATTCCTGCCTGACCTGTATGCGACCTGGCTGCCAACTGTATCTTGGCATCCAGTCCCCGTGTGACAGTTCCTATCGAGACAGAATCGTAAAGGCAACCAAGCAAGCAAGTAGAGATCGGCTATTGATAAAGACAGAGGGAGAGGGAGAGAAAGAGAACATAAGTGATGATGTCTCAAGATGGTAACAAAATTTATGAGAGCAGCTGATGAGGATAACAATGCTTATATATCCATATTTAGGGATCCATGGACACGGATCGATCAACTTGTATGCACGCGTGCGTGGTGCGTCAATCTACACCCCATGGGGAACAGTGTAGATTCGGGTGCTTTCCCCCATGGGGTCTTTAGAGGCTCAAGAGTCGTGAAGTCCACCCGGACGAAATGAATGGTATCTACTAGAATGCATCCACATATCGGACTTATATTTTATGGGATCGGATATAAATCCTCGAGAGTGGCCAGCTAGTTCTCCTTTATTTTCCTTGATTGCCAGATGTGTAACAAGGCATAATGTCGGCGGAAGTTCGAAATCGCGCAGTCATGGTCGATCTAGAGAAAAAAAAGATAAGATGTTACTTAGTCATTACATCCATATATACTAGCAAAAGATGATAAGGATGAAAAGGATGAAAAAAAAAGACGAAGGATCTGATTAGTAATGAGAAGCTGCGGAGTTTTCGACTCTTCTCCAATCTTTCTCCAATTTTAAATTACGTAATCCATTTTACACTGGTAATTAGCTAATCACGGACATACATTGGAGAAATGGTTTTGATTGGCTGGATAGGCTAGCCCCCGGAGATTAGGTGAGCGAACTGTTTTGGAATCCACTACAGTAAACCTTCGCCATAGCGATTCTAGACCATTACGATTATTCTTTATAGCGATATTTCAAGGGGATTTCAGGATTTTACATACAAAATAACGATATTTTTTCCATAACGAAATATCGTTAATTTTGGATTAGCCACCACCAAAGTCGTTATAGAAAAGGTAAAATAATTGGTTCAAAACCCACAGATTACTCCTTTTAGTACTAGTTTCCAGCTATTTTTGCTTATTAATTTCACCCAAAACTGCTTAGCCTTAAGTTTTCAGATACTACTATACTAATTCGGGAAATTGTGGAGACCTCCTCATAGCGATACTCTCGCATAACGATATAAGGGTGGTGTTTTTTGACCATCGTTATGGCGAAGGTTTACTGTATTAACATGCATTCTAAATCTTTGGAAATCTCTGGAAATCATACCTTGCATCTTTGCATCTTTGAATCTTTGCAGTGAAGGACGGATACGTTTAATTCAACGACTACTACCATGAAGAAATACTCCAAGGCATAAAACATCATGATGATATCAATTCTCATCATCGATTGAGCACTTGAGGGGCCACTTGGAGGCGAAATCACCTACCAAGGAAGCGGCGATAGGGCTACGCGATTAATACGGGAATGTGGATAAACTTAAACCGTCGGAACTCCGCCCGATTTTAGCGAATTTTTCGGAAGCACGTGCAGAACCGCCCCCAATTGCCCCATAAGATGCCGAAGACGAAAACGCAAGTCCATCCATCTTCATTCTTGCCAAATGTTGGTATCAGCTGAAGATGAAATTTTATCTACGGTGTCGTACAATTCTTTTTTCAATAGACATGCATTTTGATAAGTGCAACTTTGGTTGGCCAGAATCGTTACCAGATCAAGGTCATAATAAGCGATTTGGCCCCATCTTCTAGAAGCTGACGAATTTTGAATTATGTGAGCCCTGTTCTTCAGTTTCTCTGTTCTTTGTTTGCGCTTTTTCATTTCTTTTTTTTTTCTTTGGAGGCTTGAAAAGGACATTTTATTAACTATATATCATCGAAATCGAGATTGTCTTATAGGTCGCCTTTTGTCAGGAATATTTAGAACTCAGCCGCAAGGAGATCTCTGGAAACTTATCTGAGCGGCAGCTTCAGGGGCTTAGTCCCCGCAGTTCAGTGCGACTGCATGGTAAATACCTACTAAATAGTAGAAAACATGCCCGCCATGCGCCATCCATACACAGCCTCAATCCGGTACAATGGTCGACCTAAGATGAACCATGCATGCATATCAGTGCAGGCAGTCGTCCTAAGCCTCAACACCCCGGGGCCTCCTGTCATGAACCAATCGAGATGCCAGAATAACGATGTCAGATTCTAGCGCCTCTCCCTCTTGCGGCTGACTTCGTTGAGTTACCAACATGTGTTGGCGATGGGGTGAATGCCAATCCTTGCATCGCATGTGCGATCATAGTGGTTGTGGTCACGTAAGCGCCGGCCTGCATCATGGTGCGACACCAAATTTCTATTGTTTGCCCGCATAAGTACCACTCTAGGCAGCCCCCAACAGCCACAGCCTGGTCATGATTGACAAACCTTTTTTCATATAAAGTATCAGAAGATCTCCTCGAATATGCCTGGTGATTCTAGACAGGAATAAAAATATTGTATATATTCGTTTCAATCTGCAAAAATAAGCCCCTCCTGATAGACTATAGACAGCCACTTCGTACATATCATGGCTTGCCACTACGATAGTCATTACTGGAACCACGACTTAACTCGCAACTTGGCTCACCGCCTCTCTCGCGACAGCCGTCATACCGGCCATGCGACACAATACATAGTGAACGAAGGGAAGATGATTGTCGACCAAAAGACGCTGAGATATAGCAACGCAGTCATCTACAATGCGCCGGGCTCCACGTTACGCTTGGTGCCGTCAACACACACCTCCTATTCCGTTACCAGCCACAGTTCGCACTACACACCTGAGCCGCACTTGTCACCAGCGTATTCATGGATCCGCCAATGTCGCGGTTGTTGCAAGTATCGAGAGATATACTACGGAAATTACTGCCACGAATGCACGTCAATGCAACGGGTCACTTCGCCGCATCGCGAGAGAAACTTGTTAACAGACCGCGAATACCGTTATCTACCACCGGTACCGGAGAGAAAGCGTGTTGGATGGCGTTGAGAAAGCTAGCTTATTGAGATTATGATCATTCTTCAGTTGGGCCTAGTGGTGGAATGCTTTTAGGACGCCATTGCCTGGAACCCCCTTGTGGATTTATGTTATGCATCTTACTCTATAATGTCCTTGCTGGGTCTTTGGTTGCGTTATAATGTAATGGGATTGAACAATAGACTATATAGTTAGAGGAGAACCTGTTCCTAGATATTTAGGTAGATATCATATATGCCAACCCTTATCAATCTCAACAACTCACATGCTTTCTGGCTCCAGGACTACTTAACTGTATCGTCAACTCGCATATCACGTAAGTTTAGATCATGAAGACTGTATTGGACCTATCACCAAGTAGCTGAGTTCTAGAAGAGTAAGTGACCCTAAATTGTGCCCGGGTTCAACTGATTATATATACTCATTTAGTGTTGTTAATACACAAAGACATTGTTTTTCAAACATCTGAATTCAGTAACGGTGTTCGTATTCCATCATTTATCTTCTGTATATATAAATATTCAGACTCTTTGAGCTATCTATTTGAGGCAATTGATCATCCTCCTAAACCAACACGGTAGGTTTGAATTTATCAAAGACTGAAATATGTTCAAAATGGGTAACATGAATAGCAGTTTTGGAGTTGAGATCGAATTCGTAGTAGCCACCCTGGATGGGAGAGAGCCAAGAGCAAAACCTCATATGTTCCGCAATTCACCAGGAAACCCGATAGTATATGAGATGTCAGAGGCCCATTTGCCCAATAGGTCTCCGGAACAGACCGCCCAAAGAGCTATCAGGGTTTGCATTGAAAAGGCATTGGTAGGTCACAGAGGCGATCGCGTTATTACTTCTCAAAATGAGATATTGGCCGATGTGAACTCATTGCATCTTAGCAAATACGGCTTAAGCTGGGGTGTAGGACGGGATGTAAGTGTAGCTATGGATCCAACCCTTGTCCGAGAGGATAAATCCTTCAAACATTACACTTTTATCAACGTCGAAATAACTTCGCCCGCTCTCCTCGCCACGGAGAAGCCTTACAACGAAGTCCGTCGCGCTGTGACTGCACTACACCATAAGTTCTGGATACTTGCTCCGCCAACCGCCGGTCTCCACGTCCATTATGGGAGGGGTAAGGATTGGATACCTTTGCCTCACTTGCGCAAAATTGCAGCTCTTCTATTTGCGGCTGATCCGGTATTAGCACAGATGCACCCCTCTCACCGACGCGAAGAGAGCAAAGGTTGGTGCTTGAGCAATCGTCTCTATAGTAACTTAGCACACGGAATTACTGTAGAAACAGCTTTGGAATATATCGCTCAGTCTAACCTACCTCCTCTAGTAACAGAAGAGGCACCCGAAGAAATACCAGAATCTTCGCGCTCAAATCTCGGAGATCTTGAAGGCCAGGACAGACGTGTTCACGAAAGAGGAAATGACTTCATATCGATTTTCGAACGGGGAGCGATTAAAGGCTACACGTTTTCACCTGATGACTTCAATTCTAGTTATTGGTACGATATGCAGTATAAAGAGACTGTCCCAGGGACACAACGTGTTACGATCCGAAAATACGATCATCGGAAGAAATAATAATCCGAAAATCAGGTGACTGAAACGATGAATCAGAATGAGGGACACCCCGATTCAGTATTTCAGGAAACGATGAATCGACGAACTCACGATTAGTTCTCGTCGATTCATCCGGTCGCCAGGGAAGGAGAATTAGGATATAAAGAATGGAAATTTCCTACTGTATCTAGTTTTTAGTTCTTCAGCTTTCAATCTAAGTATTCAGACCGTACTTGAATATAGAGTCCCATAAAATCTCTTTTACGAACAGAATCGTCAACCCTACAGTATTGTTACCTTAAAACCAAGTACCCCAGGGTACGTATCCGCTCTACGAAGTCAGTTAGACAGAAGTAGTAGACGGGTTCGTAACACAACGAGGAGAGCCTTTAAATCTCTTATTCGGGGCACGAGAACTACTTGGTGCCCCGACTGCCCCCGTAGTCGCGATATTGATGAAAAATCCATTTGGCGACCGGCTAGCATACAACTTCAACGCCTATCAACATCGTTTTTATCGAAGAGTGCTAATGATAGAAAACCGCCCGGATCCTGAGAGGCAACCCAAGCGCACTATCGAATTTCGACAAGCTGCTGGCACGGTTGACCCAGAAGAAATCGTAGCGCACGCCAAGATCGTTGTTCGACTATGCGAATATGCGAGTGTGACTACTACAGAAGAGCTCTGGAAAACGATAGGAGACCTTGCGGTAGGTGAGGCGCATAATGATTGGTACGATGTATTCGATTTCCTCGTTGACCTTAACCTAGAAGCCGAGGCGAGGGTTATCGAAAGACACATGGCCAAGGAACGAGGAATTGAGATTCTCGATCAAGAGCGCGGGCTAGCGAGATATCCTAAGAAAGCATCTGACTCTGGTTCGTTATTGTCTGCAGTAGGCAAATTGTTCTCCAGAGGGTCATCAGATCGCTCTTCCCTTCGGTCACCATCACCGATAAGTCAAGGGAGTCCTCGGGGGAGCCCACAACGTTGGAGTCCGGGAAATAGTGAGGATTAAAATGAAGGTGAGGACTCTGATCGGCAATGGTATGAACTAGGTTGCGGAGGCTCAGTATTGTCGGACTAATGAGGTGTGACGAACCTATACTTAGGCTTAGTAAGTATAGCTTCATAAGGGGGTCTTGATTTTAAGGTAACAGTAATTGTAGAGGTCAAGTATAATCAATCAAGTATGTTCGTCAGAGAGGCTTGGAGTCCTCTCCCTACTCGTAGTGAATAGACTTAGATTGATAACTAAAGAACTAAAGTGAGTGACTAGATACATGGAAAATGCTGTGATTATATAGATATCCTTCCTCCCTGTCTTGTTGTGAAGGTAGCTGTAGTAGCCAGCTATCCGAGGTTTACCCATTTTGGTGTTGCGTTTTAAGTGGGTATACCTCCTTGTTGTCGGATCGTAACACGAGGCATGTATGCGGGTTTTCATTAATTCATTTCTTAATTCATTAATTAGGTAAGTGTCACAAGCTGGATTTTCAAGAAAATTGTGTAAAAGTAGGGAAACACTTGAATTTTTAGTTATGTGTGGAAACGCGTTTATATAAGCGCTTCGAGCTTAATAAGAGAGAGCTCCACGGCTCCGCGACAGTAAGTTTTTACTCAAACTTGGATGAAAATTATATACCTAAACCCAAGTATGTTTTTTAAGATAGGTAGCCACTCATGGAATCAAAAAAACACCTATCAACTATCACAAACATACCATGATGTGACTCAAACCCTCATGACCTAGGTTAATCAGATAAAGATACAGTGATAATACTATCGGAAATGTTAAATCAGGCTATATTTCCCAGGCTATTTTCAAGGAAGATACCTAGCTATTTTTGCATTGAGAATAGCAGCTTAAATATCGTGGGAAAGGCAATGAGGAGTTTTGATCACTAATCACAGGGGCCCAAGGGAAAAATGAAGCAGTGAAGCAGTGAAGCACGCATATGAGTTACACTGAGCAGTTCGAGCTTCCACGATGCTCTTCGGCTTCGGATTTTTTTTACGATCACGTAGCCCCTCAATTGTGTGAGAAAGTCTTCGAGATTTGGTATATACTGATTACTTCAGCTCTCGCCTTCCGCCCGCAAAGTCCGTACAGACCCGCTTTATCTCGGACCGTTCCGTTCTGTCGGTTCGGGTTTTAGGACCTCTTGGATTGGACTATCATCGCTTCGGACCGGGGTATTTTTAATGTCATTTGCTCATGACGAGCTGTGATTGGATCTAGCGGAACAACGCACCCGATACCGAATGATCATCCAATTCATTTCGCGAACAACTTCCTAGGGATTCATTTACAACCATAAATATCTCCGATTATAGAAGTTTACATGCCAAGTCCTATTAACCCATGCAATGTTGTGTATTGCCTACTAGGTAGGTAGTAAAACTTGCGAACAAAAGTACCCTGTTGAAAACCATGTTCAAGCGAAGCCAGGTAAGATGGCGAGAGGGTCCATGATTCTAGGCAGCTGTCAGGTCTGATTCGTTTGCCCACACAGCTGCCTTCAACATCGCCACGGGATCTACCAGGAATCACAATTCCGAACAAATACATAAACATATATCGATCCCGCTTCATTCCATCATCAAAATCTTCCAAAACACCACATCGCATCGATATCTCTCAACTTTGGCAAATACAGATTCAATCGATTTCAACATGGTCTACCTCTGGGAAAGCCTCCAAGGCCCTCCTAAGCTCAACGCCTACCTCCTCATAGATATCTCCGACGACGAGCTCAAGTCATTCAAGCAGAAATTCGAGTTCGGCACCATGGCGCCATTCAGCACGATGCTCGAGCTCGTGATTAAGAAAGCGCCCGAGGACTACCTCAACAAACTGCACAGGTACATCCGCATCAAGGAGACGGAAGCCGGTCGCGAAGACCCCTTTGTCCTCATCGACGAGCAGCTCAAGCTCAAAGGCGCCGTGTGGTACGTCGACAACTTCGCCAGAGAGGACGAAGTCGAGGATGGTGTTGCAGAGTCGACCGAGGTGTTGTGGAAGATCCTCACGAAGACTGAGACTCTTCCAATTGCCCACGTCAACTACGACATCGCGAATATGAGCATTGAAGAGGACCTCGGGAACCTCGGAGTCGACTACCCAGTCCCAGTCGACTTCGAGCAGTCCGAGGTCGCCGGCGCTACTGAACATTATCTGGATATTGGGGAGTTCCGTTACGACCAGACTGCCTACCTCACGGCGTACCCGGGAGAGTACGAGATCAGCACGGATCCGGAACACCGCAAGTGTATGGCGCCCATGCCGGATAGAGTGGCTCGGCTGAAGGAGGACGTAGCCAAAGCAGCGGGGATCAGGGATCTTTCTTGGACCTTCGTTAGCGATGCGGAGCCGAGGAAGCAGAAAGACGGCACTGTAAAGGAGTTTCCCGAGGGATGCGTCAGTTTGCAGCATAAATACGACCCGGAGTTCCCTTGGCCGCCATACAAATGGCCGGAGGACTCGCTATGATGGATCCGGTATCAACTTAGCTTCAATCCAGTATGTAATAGGGATGATGAGTCGAAGTTGCAATTAGCAATCCATATATCGATCGAGTCGAGGTCACACAAGTTAGGAGAATAAGGAGAATCGAATTGATGCAGAAATATCAAGTGCGTATTAATTATGCCTCGTCGTGTCTCGTAAGATAGGAAACTTGAGGAATGGTCAAGACACCTCTTCTAGCTTAAGAGCCTGTCTAACAAACGTCTATGTAAATGCAATCGATCGCAATGCTGTGCCTGTAATGCATCCATACCTAAGTACCCAGGAACTCCTAAAAACCGACCTTCACGACAATCATCTCGTCGTTTAGTAATGTTCTTCTGCTTCTGATTTCCATCTTATACCACCTCCTTGCCTCGGATGGGGTTGAGTTTCACGCTGAAGTTGCTGACAGCTGGGCCAGCGTACTGCTCCACCTTGGCGTTAAACCTATCCTCGACCTTGTTCTGGTAGTGATCGATCTTATTATTGACCTTGCGTCCGACGAAAGTGCGGAAGCAGCCATACAAGCCCGTGCACAACCACAACAGCGCATTTACGAGATCGATCCAGACGGCACACTTCATGAGCGCGACGCTCGTGCCTTCGTGGTCGCCACCGTGGCGCTTGAGGAAGATGGCAGCGAAGGTGCCGAATAGCGCGATCCATAGCACAAATAGGATCAGGTCCCAGGCGAATAGGCGATGAGGTTGCATGCGGTTGAATGGGTTCGGGATCGCGTATACGAGGCAGGTAAAGCAAGAGACTCCGGCGACGAAGAGTGCGTACACCCACCCCGCGGCTTGCGGGTTACCAGCTCGGCGGTCCACGTCTACGCGATGTCCGTACAAGCCGACAACGATCATGGCGAGGATGAACTGGACGCCGCGGGCGGCCCAGCGAGCCCAGGTCTCGTAGATGTAGATCTGTTTGGTGGCGGCACCCTTGCCGACTTTGCTGGCGAGAGATTTGATTGCAAAAGGCATTTTGGTGGTGATTCTCCTCCTGTAATGTTAATGATTGTGGGTCTAAATGAATGTGGGTGTAGAAATGAGGGTGTGTTCGATTAATGAGATCGTTGTTGAAGAGGTTGAAAATATAAGATTCTAGGTATCTGAATTCTAGAAATAGGAACTTAACTGGTAAAATGGAGGGAAATAGTTTTTACCAAATCTATTAATTATTGAAAGAATGCAATGTGAATCGAAGACATCCAGCGTCCTACGCTTGTACCAATGATGCAGAAGGAAATAGGAAATATGGGAAATATGTGCTATGTGTACAAGAAAGAGTCACGGCATCTAAGGGAAATCAGTGTCATATTTAAATCAGAATACAATGGAAACTTAGCCATCTTTCCGTCTGTGAATCAATGACAGACAAGCGCCCAACGTGTGGAAACCCATACGACGATGAATTGACAAAGGTGAATGACATACCTTTGAAGTATCATGTCGCTTGTACGTCCGAAACAAAGGGTTCTAATTCTGGATTTCCTAATTGAAGCACCATGGCCAATCAAATGTCAGGTCGATGGTGGACCGTGCTTTGGCTTTTGTCGCGACAACAGCGTTTGCAAGGGCATCGACTGGCCAGTGACCACTATTTCGCAGCGCATGAGACGTCGGCGCTTAACGACCCATTTTAAACCATGTATGCTTTCCTGGCAGCGCTAATACGCGCGAAAATCTGTTGCAATCATATTTCCTAATATCCAGACATGCTATAGAATATTAAGGATCTTCATCTGGTTGAAACGATCTGCTGAAGCTGCTTCGTATTACGGCAGATAGCGAAAACTGTGATGACTGACTATCCTCGCTTGATGTGAGCCAGCCAGCCAGCCAGCCAATGTCATTGTTGTCAATATTATGCTGTATCTGCACTCTCCATTAGCAACAATCAGCAGCAACGTTATACAGATCCACGTTATATAGACTCGTGATCGAATCAATCGCAGATCATCGTACATAATGTGTATGTAAAATCAATGATGGGATTAGTCGAAGAGAAATGCAGTGTAAATTGTCTCTGCAAAAGGTTCAACCAGCCAAAAAAAAAAAAAGACAAGCACTGGACTCGAATGCTAAACCTTAGCTGCTAGACCTTAGCCTAGATCACTGCCACGCCCAGTCATGCGGGAATCGGATTCCCCTAACACGCTGAACGCACACAGCGAGCTGCCCAGTGCTCGGAAGATTTAGTGTGAACTTTGTTATATGAATGAATGCCAACTATGCGAGAACGAAGTCGCGATTGCCTAGATTGATTCGGAATAACTCCAAACCTTAAAATTCCCGCTTACCTAAGGTTACAGCCAAAGTTGGCTTCAAGAAATTGTCAGTTGTCCGTTGGAAGGTGCGAAGGACCTGGGGACCTGGTGACATTTTCTAGTGGAGCTTCAAGTGTACCTCGGCACATGTAAATCCCGGCATCGTCAAATTCCGCCTCCTTTAATTGGCTAATACATAATTCGTATGGTGACATCATCATGCACTCCACATGTTTTCAGCACCGAGTTCAAGGATCTGAATCACATGCCAACAAGAAAAAATAATACGATCATGATCATCAGTACTACTGTACTAGGTAGTGACGGAGGGAAACCGAAACGTTCCAAGTCAAGTTTTCTTCCCCACGAAAACCCCGGACATTCTATTAGTGCCTTCTATTCAGTCTATTCAGCCTAGGCTGACCCGGGGATGTAGCCCCAGATATAGTAATACAGCGGGCTCTCATTGCCAATAGCGATGCGTTGAGTGGCTTAGGAAGCTAATTAGCGTCCCCGTAGCCAGTTATCTCAGTGGCTGTTTGCGGCATGGGATTCTAAAATGGGGGGACCCTTCCCTAAATTCCCAGAATCACATGTCGGGATTACAAGCTCCTACGGGATTACGTTGTCGATAGGCTCGGCAAGAAGCTGCAATGGCCGAGCTTTTAAAGCTTTGGAATGGCACCGCACCAACTTTAACCTGGAAGTCTTCAAGCTTTTGACGTTTTCCTTTTCTTTATCTCAATTTCTTACACACTGCGTGCATTATACTAGGTAACCCATACCACGACGCTTGTATAATTACAATTAGAAATTTCTGTACAAATCAATCAATCAACCAATCACAATCATTCTTTTACCATGTCTGGGACCTTCTCCAAGAGCGACGTCGCGTCGCATAACAAGGGCGATTCGCTGTGGATCATTGTTGATGACGATGTCTACGATCTGACAAAGTTCCAAGATGAACATCCTGGTATGTCGCCATCCAACCCATTCACCCATTCAATCCCGCGTCGCACCTGCGCAATTTAACTTTCGGGGCGCTGAAAAGCCATGCGCAATACACGTGTCTCGATGAAATAACCCTAAAAGATCGGATTATTAATTAACGGAATTCTCAATCGCAGGTGGAAAGAAGATCTTAACTCGAGTTGCCGGAAAGGATGCGTCCAAGCAATTCTGGAAATACCACAACGATGGTATCCTTAAGAAATACAAGGCCTCTCTCCAAATCGGTTCATTAGATACCAAGCCCAAGGCCGAACCAGCGCCAGCACCAGAGCCAGCCCCGGCCCCAGCAGTGGCTGCGCCGGCAAAGGAGATTCAAAAAGCCGTGGTTCCCGCAACTGTACAAGAAGAAGCCGAGGCGCTAGAACCTTATGGTGATCTGATTCCATTCGCAGACCCCAGCTGGTACCAGGGTGTATGTATTCCCAAACCTTTATTGATTACTTAGTCTTACACTGCATGATTGTTACCATGCTTATCGCCAATTGCCTCGGCTAATCTTTCGAGTTTAGTTCCACTCTCCATACGTCAACGAATCCCACGCCGCCCTCCGAAATGAAGTCCGGGAGTGGGTTGAGAGCGCAATCGAGCCCAACGTCACGGAATGGGACGAGAAGAAAGAAGTACCGCGCGAAATATTCCTTGAGGCCGGTCGCCGTGGCTACCTTGCCGGTTTGCTAGGTGTGCACTACCCAGTAGAATATACTAAGAACACGGTGAAGGCGGTTCCGCCTGAGAAATGGGATCTTTTCCACGAACTGACGATTACCGATGAGTTGTCACGTGTCGGATCCGGCGGTTTTGTCTGGAATATGATCGGTGGTTTCGGTATTGGTTGCCCACCACTCGTGAAGTTCGGAAAGAAAGCTTTGAAGGACCGAATCCTACCAGGCATCTTGTCCGGAGAGAAACGAATCTGCTTGGCGATTACCGAACCCGATGCTGGAAGTGATGTCGCGAACCTAACATGCGAGGCTAAGCTAAGCGAAGATGGCAAGCACTATATCGTCAACGGTGAGAAGAAATGGATCACGAACGGTATCTGGTGTGATTACTTCACTACTGCTGTGCGAACTGGTGGCGAGGGCATGAACGGCGTTTCCCTACTCCTCATTGAGCGCGACTTTGGTGGTGTGAGTACAAGAAGGATGGACTGCCAAGGTGTGTGGTCATCCGGTACCACGTACATCACCTTCGAAGACGTGAAGGTACCCGTCGAGAATCTCCTGGGTAAGGAGAACCAGGGCTTTAAGGGTAAGTTACCACATTCGATCACTATCAGTACGCAATTGAAGTTGCTAACTTTATCGTAGTCATCATGACCAACTTCAACCACGAACGCATTGGTATTATTATCCAGTGCTTGCGGTTCTCGCGCGTGTGCTACGAGGAATCGGTCAAGTACGCGAACAAGCGACGCACGTTCGGCAAGAAGTTGATCGAACACCCTGTAATTCGCATGAAGCTGGCGCACATGGCACGACAGATCGAGGCTTCATACAGTTGGCTCGAGAACCTGATCTACCAGTGCCAGAAGATGGGCGAGACCGAGGCTATGCTTCGGCTTGGTGGACCTATCGCTGGTCTAAAGGCCCAGAGCACACTTACATTTGAGTTCTGCGCCCGTGAGGCCAGTCAGATCTTCGGTGGTCTTAGTTACTCGCGTGGTGGTCAAGGTGCCAAGGTCGAGCGTCTCTATCGTGATGTACGTGCTTATGCTATCCCCGGTGGTAGCGAGGAGATTATGCTCGACTTAAGCATGAGGCAGAGCATGAGGGTTGCTAAGATCACGGGCATGAAGCTGTAAAAATAGTCAAACATGGAAATATGGAGATGATGGAGGAGAAAGGTACGCTATGTACATAAGCAAGACGCTGTTTTGACCAGTGTACGTTTGGGCGCATTGAATTGGATATTCGGTCGGCGTGTTTAAGGGGTTTGCATCAAGACTCCGGACCTTAGATTATTAGGTACCTTACATAGTATTCATAACCCAATTGATGGACTTCGGTAAATAATACCATTATTGTCATTGTTTACGGTGCATACTGTACTATGGATGGCAAATGGTGTTTACGTGACAATTACCTAAGCAGGTACCTAGTAGGCACATTGTCGGGTCCACAGTACTTCACCTGGCAGTTCTAAGCAGACTCGCAGAGACGCTCTTTCCTTTTGGCTTACGACCCCACCGTGTCGATTACTAGCTTGGTCATTGTTCCAGTAATCTGTGCTGAACAGCGACCGCAATAAACTCGGTGATAGTACCTTCCATGAGGAGGTAACATTCTCCACACTTTGGGCCCACAAATATGAAGAGCCTCTTTTGACTTCACGTCTACCCCTGACCCACTTTACCCCCCTTTAAAACTATGCATTCTACTGTGTAGGATGGCAACCCTTTTTTTCACTTCCTCGGGCACAAGACAACTTTTTCAAAATCACATATGGGTGACCATATATATGTTTAGGCCACCAGGTACAACTCGGTCGCATCATAATTGTCTAAATAGCAAATGATTTTTCTAGCAATTAATATTTAGGTTAGGTAGGTATCTAGATACTCATATCACGAGAGAAAATCTATATTTAAATACATGGACTAAAACAATATCCAACGGAGGAAAATACTGGTAGGTTGAGATTAGGTTTCTATCTAACCCATTGTCAAGTCCTTCGTTGTTCATGAATCTAGGCCAAAACTTGGTCTTTGATCGCGCGAGGAACTCTCGCAGCCTAGATTTCGCACGGGGACCTTTGTGGACATAATTTTCACTACTATAAACATTGTACGGTATCAGAAGCACCTTTCCCAGATGCCAGAAATATTTGCCTAATCTATAGTAGCAATTAGTTTTGTTTAGTAAAATAAAAATATCATTTTTGTCATAACGAGTGATAGTGTAAGGAATGCTAGAAGACGATCGACAGTCATGACGGATGGTTTGCTTTGCTTGGTTTAGAACGATCTATGCACTGTTATGTGATGCTCAAAAATCTTTGTATTTAAAGGAGGTACTGGCTTCGTCTAGTTGCGACCGGGCAAGGTGCGGAACTTTTCATTATGCATATTAGGCACCCGCCTTGACTATATATAAAGACGACGATATTTTAACGTTTCCTTCCCTGTTGAATGCACATAAGCCTGGATAAATGGGCACTTAGGAAATAGCGATGGTATAGTGGATTAGAGCCTTAGTCATCTAACGAGCCAGATCCCCCCATATGATTAGTCGACATCGAAGGTCCCGAACGGTAGGCACTTGCCAATTGACCACCCGACCCACAACAACAGTACGTCGTTACCTTGGGAATGAAATCAGTAAACGGTTTTGACGTTCAAGAAAAGTGATATAATTCTTCGCTCCCTTCTTTTCCTAAACCTTTTCCTCTTCTAACTCAACAAACTTCCACCCAGTCGGAACGAGCAAGTTGTCTTCTGGCCTTCACAGCTTACTGCAAAACACCTTTCTAATCAAATACATCAAGAAATAGAAGGTAGGTGTATTTACTCTCGTTGATTCATTCATCACACATTTCTTTTAATTATTCCCATCGTCCCTAGACTCTTCATCAAAGTCAACGTCGTCCATACACCCTATCTTCAGAAAAGTCCCTTCCATCATTCCCTTCATCCTTTCTCACTAGTTGCACAACACATCATCACTTTAGACATTCAAACATTGGACAAGACCAGTTCCATACCCACCACTGCCCACCACCCATCCCTCCAGTGCCATCCAAGATCTTCTTAATTCCATACTATACCTACTTAGGGTAGGTATTATACATCCAATCAAGGTACCTATCCTTACCATTCAACTCATTATGTAGCTCATATCGCTGCTTACTGAAGACTATCCCATCAATTCTTCACTATCCTGGGACAATGCTTACACGGGTATACTGACACCAAGCCTTTCTTTCACCAGTACTTGCTTCTATTTCCCGCTTCACCAACATCGCCTACCAATCATCATAAACGTCCTCAGAATTCTTTCAGGACATCCTCCGCAGCAATGTCGCGCCGTCATCAACAGAACCAAAAGCCGCTGTGTCTCACCCGAAGCGGGAGGGCCAATGTGTCTAGCACACATTCCGCGTCTGTCAACCTCGACTATGACCCCGGCGTGATTCCTTTCCCACTCCGACTTACAAGCAACCACGCAACTACATCCTCGGCCGCTCCCTGGCCAGCTTCGTCCTTGGTCCAATCCGACCAGGATAGCGACGCCACTGAAGACCGAAACACAATGGCGTACCCTACTCCTAGCCGCCCGTCTTATGGTGGCGAGATCATCCCGCGACCGGCAGGCAACTTGACTGCTGGGAACATTGGCGGGGACAATGCGCCCGGAGGAAATCACCTCAGTTTCAGTGGGCCCATTACCGACCCGTGGGCCAGCCCTTCCCAGCAGCAGCAGCAGCAGCAACCACATCTGTCGGACGGGGGTTACATTCCTATGGGCCGTTGGTCTACCTGGTACACCCAGCATATGCTCCCCCCTGCTGTGTGGAGGCACCAGCTACAAATCACTGGCATCTCTGCCAACTACGGTGGGAACATATTCCTCCCTTCGAACCAGTCCGCGAATATCCCAGAGGAGCTTTCGACTTCCCTCTGGCTTACCAACCTTCCCCCCAACTGTACCCACCAACTATTGCTGGGCACCATCCGTGGCTGCGGCAAGATCTACGCCGCTGTCATCAACCCTCCCGTCATCAGCAACAACAGATCCTACAACGGCGCGCAGCACTCGACCGCCGCCTCGAAGCTCGTCTTCTTCGACCGCGCCGGACTAGATCGACTCATGGCCAAGTCCCAGGCCGGTGAGTTCACCGTCGGCGGCTACGTCCCGCGTCTGCGCATGAACCGCATTCGCTCCGCAGCGCGCCCCGCGGGTCCCCAGTGCCGGGTGCTCCACATCGAGGGTCCGAGCTGTATCGTGAACGAGGAGTACCTGAACCAATTCTTCCAGTCCAAGTTCAAGTACGAGCTGGAGATGGTGCTCACCCTTGCCGAACACGGCACCCATGCGCGCCAGGAGTGGCGTTTCGGTAGTTACCGGTGCCAGGCCGAGAGCGCCCGCCAGGCCATCAACCGTGAGAAGCTCCGGTACACCATGACGGACGCGGAGTCCCGCCTCTGGAGCATGGTCCAGGTCCACTTCGGCGTCGACCCTTGCGCCCAGGACTAAGGGGGGGTGATCATCAACAACTCCAATCATTCTTATAGCCTTGCCCTGGTGAGAGGGCTTACGCTTCGACATAAAGAGGACCTATTATAGGGCTAGTTGATATTTGGGAAAGATTGATGGAGATTACTGGTGGCTGAGGCCGACTATTGGGTAAGCAGGTGATCCTGCATAGGTGAGATGGGTGTCAGCCCCTACCAAGGCCTTTTTCGGCTGTTTGCCGTCTGCATCGCAATTCGTGCGATCATCGGAGGGACTCCAGAATGGAATCGGCCACAGATTTGTCCCTTGACAACAACCAAGGGATGGTCTTGTGGCTGCTGCGGAGTTTCCCTAGACGGCGTACTGGAGCATTTTTTGGCGCGGCTTTCTGATGATTTTTTCCTTGCACTCTAGATTGTACATATCTCAAACTACTCCCTTTCCCCCAGTTGTCTCTAGGATCCATGGACTGCTGAAAGCAGCAGTACCAGAACGTGAAATAGCCTCTGCATTGTAATTGGCTCGTAATGATGCACGATTATGATGATACTAACTAAATGCCTAGTCGTCCCTATAAGGACCCCTCCTCACATACAAAGCTTCCACCTCAACCATAACATGCATTATCCCATCCTATTATCTCTTGACATCCATATAGCCTCTCATGAGATCGGAACTAGTTTTCCCAGCCCCGAAAAAAACACAAAAGTCCAAGTTGGACTCCGTAAAGCATAGACTGCGTCTACGTAATTGTACCCCCGGTCTCCTAAGTCGAAGTCCATATATATTCGTGATTCCTGGGCAACCCTTTATCCCAAGGTAAGATCTCTTAAACCATTACTTTGCTCAATGTTTGCCGAATATGTACCATTTCCTTAGCTCCTCAATGGAAGGGTATTACTACCGAAAGGCCGCTATAAGGTCCGACTGAAACAAGAAAATTAGTTGCTAGTTGGTGGATACCTATAAAATATCAGTTGGTAGAGTATAAGACTAGGTACTTTACCTGAGCCAGTTGCTGATGTGATTAGATGGTGAATACGTTACCTAATGCCGCATCTAAAATGAGGATACTGGTGAGCTTCAATTACGACTATAGTAGGTAGGTAGGTACACGATGAGAACAACGGATAATTCAAGCAAACCTGGAAGGTAAGAAACTAGTTTCGTGGAATATCTTGAATCCTCTTGAATACCTAGTGAACTGACAGGGTACCTAAATGCTGGCACCTAATCATGATATAGTCTCAACCATTTTCCTAATGGAATTGAAGCCAGGAAAAAATAATCGGAGAGCAAACCGCCTCATGTGCACATGTCAAGGCCTAAGACCTAGCCTCACTTCTCATAAACCCAGGTTCCCAAGATTGACTATAGGAATCGAAAAGACGACGTTTCCCTAGAAGGACACATGGTGTGTGTGCTTCCTCACGGGTGGATGGAATTTCCCCAGAGCTCCAGAGACAATGCCTTCACTGGCATGGTCGGCGCTCCTTTCGAATCGCAGGTAGATTTAGGAACACAATCAATCGTCTAGCAGGAGGAACTAATAATTCCGAACTCGTAGCATACCTATGTATTAAAGGGGGGTTATTGTTGTTGTTGTTGTTGTTGTTGTTGTTGTTTTCTTTACCGAAATTCACCCCTTTAAAAACTTGTTGATACGGTCCAGTACTTGCTGGGATTTCAGCCTCCGCATTCGATTAGTGTCCGTCATTTTGTCGATGAGTTCATGGCATAATTTGAGAGATGGCTCTGATGTCCTGCCTGCCCATAAGCGCTTTAGCCAACGATTGAAGTAAGGGTGTCGCCTGTAACTTGGACTTGGTCGAGTCGCAATTGGTGGACAGCTCCAAAGACTCTGAGCTTCCTTATCATAGAAGCATTCAGTTGTGTTATTATTTAGGTCACCAAGTTCTCCCATAATCGCGGCGACGACCTCCGCAAATACACATGCAAGTGACCATATGTCGCTCCCGCGTCCCATGTACTTACCAGTATCCCCCGAATTCCATTTGTCTAGATTGTCGTTGACTTCTGGCGGCTGATAACGGCCGGCAGCCGACCCGGGGGATGTGCCCACGGTTATTGTCATATGTGTTCCAAATCCTTCTTGCCGAGCACCTCCTTCGGTCCGTTGACGCTTCTTAACTGAGATTGTCGTAATACCGAAATCTGTGAGTTTCCAAATACCGACATTAGAAGAAGGCGACTGAAAAACTAAGATATTGTCTGGTTTAATATCCATATGGCAATAGCATGAGTTTTGACCAATTGACGGGGTTTCATGCAAGAGTACAACAGCCTCGACGATACCTTTGATCTGGCCAATAGACTCTCTGAGCAATACCCAATGGGAGGAATCTCTAATGCGGGTTTCTAGATTCCCATATATACCTCTCAGGTTGCTATCTGCTCGAGGTGACAAAGAATGATACTGGTGTCCTTCTTTGACTATAGTAATACAGGGACAAATTTGAATTCCACCCTTATCTCTCATAAGGTCTCGTAGTTGTCTGAGAACGGTGATTTCACGAGTTGGCGACGCTGAACTCTTGGAGATAGTTTTCACGGCGACCACAACCTGCTCGGTAGTCGGCTTTTAAAGGATCTCATGTTAGCGAGTTATCTTTCCTCAAACAACAAGAGAATGAACGTACCGTTGGATCATATCTCCTCTTGAAATGGCCTGGCAGGATCTTATATTCGAAAACGGGGCCGGTCATCCCACATCCCAGTGACTCTTTGCTCTGTTCTATCAACGGCATTTGCTGAACATCTTCCAAGGTCGCGTCTTCACCTTCCATAAGAATTGGAGCGGTGAACAAAGGGAGTGCAAGTTCGAAGAACTCTTGTGTGTGCCCATTCAGACTAAATTTGGGATCGTGAGCTTCAGGTAAATGCAAAATCTTATCGAAATGCTTCCGAGTTCGGATCAGGTCAAGAGTTATTTCGTCTGCCTTTGGAGCACCGATGTAAATCAGGAAGGAAATGGTTCTTAGGAGATGATTCTTGGCAAACCAGATGTCCTCATCTGTCAGGGTAGGTTGCACAAAGTTCTGAAGTTCTTCATTAGTCCAGATTTCCATCAGGTCTCCGATAGCGATGACAAAACTTCCTCTACTAGAGGGTCTCTTCTTGCTTGTTATACGTTGATACAGACTCATTTTTGAGATAATAAGGATAACATCATTGCTACCGAGCTTGGAAATGGGAAATAGATGTCACTCGTTGGATTTGGCGTATAGTTCTCTTATAGTAACTGTGTCTGACTGATGGCTTACGCGACTCGGTGGGACATCTCAAAGCCTGCTGCTGAACCCCTGCTCTTCGAAGCCGCCTCCTGCTCTACTGCAGAAGGTATGGTGCCATCCACCACCCTCTTAATTTATAGACGTCGATTCATTTGCCAATTCTTGCATCACATCCTTCCGGGGTAGGTCGCCGGTCTCATACCAATGTACAGACGTAGACCATCCCTAGGTATTGTGTCTCCCAGTTCAATGGTAGGAGGGGGTAAAGGCTACTACAGAAGCTCCTATCACCGGGCATTAGGTGCCACGAGCAGAGAAAAGCCAGAAAAGGCAATCAATGCGCTCAAACGGTGTCATTTCTGGCTGATTACTTGTAGGCTTGTGCCAAGAAATACAACCATGACTGCAGCATAGCTAGCCGTGGAAGTGAGTACATCTTTTCCGGTCATATCGGTGGCGAATATGACCATGACAAGTGAAAATAGCGCTGTAGATATTGAGACTGTTATCAGGTCTACCGTGACTGTTGGATTGAGGGTCATGAGTATGACCGGAGCAATGAGCGCCACGCCCCCGAGTAATGCCATGTGGAAGCGTGACCTGATTCTTTTTAGGATGTCTCTCTCAAGTAGTCTTCCTTTATCAAGTTCTCGGAAGCCGAGAGGTCCGATTGGATAACGAGGGAGTGTACTGAATTGGAAACTGCTTCTCTTGAGCCATTGTGGTGTCTTCCATTCAGCCTTATTCATTCTTCCGATAACCTGGAACCCCCCCTTTCCCCCAAGAAAGTCATATGTAGTACCTTCGTCGAACCTGACCTCCTGAGATAGTGTTTCGTAATTTCGTATAGCATCAGCTGTAGGTAGAAGTAAGCACCGAAGCCTAAATTGGCAGATGCAAACGCACCGTATCTTTGAAGCAAGCTATCAATTTCTTTTTGTTCAGATTCATCCTCTTCATATTCAATCCCGGTTATCAATATTGCCTTAGTACCCAACGTGCCTTCTTGAAAAGATCTAGCTTGGCGAGGGCAAATCGAGGCATTTTGCTTCTTAACAAGTTCAGCCTGCAGTTTAGCAATGCGATGGAGCTGCAGTGACCGAAAGCTAAGAACTGCCAGCCGTTTTACCTTGTCCCCGTCGATCTCCCGAATCTGTTCTCGTAGGAACGCATTATCTGTTGGGGTGGATAGGAGCTCAGGTAGTTGTTGCGGACTGTTCTTCGAGAGGTTGGCTTCGATCGTGTTTGCGGCGGGAAAGGATGACGCGGGCATCTTTAAAAAGTTTTAGATTTAAAGGCTAATAACTTATATGGTGAATTTTCAACACGAAAAAAAACAGGATAATTATATCGTTTTTCGTTCCCTTACCTCCCTATTTTATTCCAATGGCTTCTAGTGTCCGTGAAAACGTACCATTAAGGGATAGAAAGTGTTAAGTGTACTAAATATCTGGGAATTATATGAAAAGTCATTGCTGACTGACAGAGTGTTTGTAAAATATTTATATGCATGGAAAGTACCTGTCTAATATGTTAGTTTCTAAGTTGGGATTACAAAGTCGAAAACGCCTGTATGCCTTACTTCCCTGTGGGGTAAACGTGGCGTGTAAGAATTTTTGCCAACTACGCAATCCTGATCAATCGTGTTTTTAGGATAAACAAAGATTTCATCATATCTGAAGCAACGACAAACGTGGCGCAAGCTTGATACCTAATATAAATAGGTAAGTACTTGAACACACTCCGTATGCTAATAGATATGTACCATGGTAGACATTTCAAGTATGCGTTGCTAGGTTAGATCGATCCACGCCGCTGAAGTCCCTAGCAAATTATACTTCCCTCCTTAAGGTTTCGTTGCTACGTAAGTATAGCAGATGATTTTATTCTCCGTGTAATATAATAGTATGCAACCCTACCTAATGTGGAAACCCGAGCAAGTACACTAGGTTAGGTAGGTAATTAATAAGTAAGTGGGCGGATCAGGTTACTCTATCTTCTGATTAATCCTTACTAAGTAGGTATACCCAACGAACCTTTCTCATCTATTGATATTCTAAGTTGCCTTCCACGAGGTATTGAGAGTAAAACTCATCACCGAATGTCCAGTAATGGATGGCTAATATAAGAATACCTTGCCGCGTGCAAGCTTAACAAAGGGCCAGCATTCAGCATACACTTCATGTATGACCAATCAATGGCACTTTTTAAGCGAAGGGTTGCAATATTATATGCACATTTACCCATTCAGCTCACGTAAATACTAGACCTCGCTGTCTGCTACACGAGGCGCTATTAAGCGAGGAGAAAGGGATACACAATAAGATGCCCGTTATAAATTAATCACTTACTTACTCATGTATGGCGTTGCAGAATCCACCAGTCTCAAAACCCCATCGTTAGATCTAGACTCTTGGGAGCCACCACTAGGCCATCATTGATGCATCGCGATCGGATATATATACCACTTACGCCTATATACGCCACGTCCACGTTTACTCTACATCAATCAGATCTGACAGAGTTCTGGCTAATCCAAAGGCTTGAAAATTTAACTAGATATAATTGCTGATCGGACTTTAAAGCTAAATCTCAAGATGCAACGCACTAGCGTTGTAGTAAGCTAACTGCCTGGTAAATGAGAACGTAATCACGGTTTCTCAACTGGAAGGAAACGGCGAACTGAGATTGCCGGAAAGGTTCAACAGACTTCTCCGAGATTTGATTCTGGGAATTCCCTAAGACCTATGTTGATCTTTCAAGAATAAGTACTGGCTAGGTAGGTAAGTAAGTATAAGGAATAAGCCATGCTTTCGATACTCAGTATTTCTCTGAAGTTTCAATTAGACAACTCAACTAATAGCAACCACTAGGGAAGTACATGGTAGGCCTGCCTGTTAAAACTTGGAAGATTAAGTACCAAGCATTTACTTATTCTGTTGTGTAATTAATGGAGAGAAAATAAACGTTTGGTGGTTTTATGTCTTTTAAGTAGGAGGCGAGTTATAAGATGTATGAGAGTAGCGCTTGTATGATTTAAGTATGGGGCTGAGATATAGGTAGGTAGTAATTTATATAACATCCGTATTGGTAGGCAGATAGCTATTCCAGCGAGACTACCTGCCTAGGTACCTACTTAATGTTGCAAACGTTAGTAAGGTCCTAATTTTCAGAGCAGGCTGGCAGGTAAACCCAAAGGCTATGATGCTACCTTCTAAAACGAACTTGCTTACTACCTACTATGTAAGTAGGATACACGCTACCACATACTTTCATCAAGTTATATTGTACCTACGTACCTACCTACGTATATATACCGAACACACATGTGTGATTACACAAAGTCACAGGTGATCCGTGCTCCAAACAAAAAGCCTTGATCATCACTCCTATTTGCTACCGATTTCTTCCATTCTTGCAAAAGGCTTCCAGCCTACTATCAGATCTGTCGAAGCTCTTAGCTTGTTTTATGCCATATAATTTCGAGTAGTATTCCGCGAGCTCTTTGTTATAGCCATGGTGTTTTAAATTGCTCATTTAGCGATGGGTTCGCTCTTCCCCCACTGTATCCTAACTAACCTAGTTGATAGTTTAGATCTCAGCCTTCTTAACAATTGGTACTGTATCGATACTGTAATTACTATCTTTTGATATGATACCACGCTTCGTTGTATTTATCTATTAATCCATCGATTTACCAGTACATCCTCGGCAAAATAGGTTAGACAACGATCAAGTTTCCGCAAAGAATGATGAGAAATCTCCTACTAAAAGGGGTAAAGTTCAGAACTATAGCAGAGTTCGAAGTTGGACCTTAGTGTAAGAAGTCGGGCCTCTTCGGTAGTGCGTGAGCCTGGGGTTACGCATTAGGACCGGTAATTTGCGGCAATGACATGATCGGTTGATTACAGAATCTCAAGGGAGCCTCAGTTGTTAGATAGGTACCTAGTAGTATGGGTGTTACTGGGAGAGAATATCTTGTATTGATAGGTTTGAACTTTCCATCTTACGAACACGAGCAGGTTTCGCTCTCAATCTTTAGTATTATGTAACACTCCATGATGAGCTATCTCGATCAACATATGCACTCGACCCCGCCGTTCTACACAATTCCCCGACCAATCTCTCCATATCCTCCACTGTCTTTGCCACATCTTCAAGTCGTCTAACTTGAATAATGCATCCAAGCCACCCGATTCCCCGCCTTTTTCAGCTTTCCTGCGAACTCGACGCCGACATTGCGTAAGGGATCGAAGCCGCACGTCAATACCGCAGCGGGCGGCAGCCCCTCCAACTTCTCTGGAGCCTGCATACCGGGTAATACATACTTTTATACTGAAGGGTAGTAGATGTACCCCACATCCTTCGTATCCGTGACGGATTTGAACGGCGCGCGGGGAAGATAATGGTCCGCGAAGCTGAATATGCCGTTGCATTCGGGGTGATACCCGGGGTTATTCTCGCTAGCCGCGAGGGTGTTGAATGCCTTGGGGTATAGCAGCACCTGCCCCTCCCTCAACCTTCATTAACGTCTCCAACATTCTAGCACGACTCCGTTAGCAACTTAGCATCTCTCATCACATGAGACCAATCAAGTAGGATGAACAAAACAGCTTGCTTTTCTTGCCTAGTTTTTTTGAAATGTGACACATCAATTGAGCCATAAGAGCCATAGTCTAAACCTGCTCAACCCGCCGGCGACAAGGATTATTCCTCGGAAATAGTTAGAAGCACCAGTGTCTCATACCCGTCTACCTAGTACGGCTTTTTGTCCGTCCATCGCCATAAACTCCGATATTCGATGCAAAGCCAGCAACGCTAGTTATCAAGCAAACCCATCTTACATAATAGCACCGATTTTGCAAGCTAAACACTCATTAGAAAGATCATTCGCAACACGTCACGGGGTAAGGCGACCGGGCATTAAGCCGTTCCACGGGGCTTCGCTTTAGCCTTGGCCTTCTCTTTCTTGTCTTCCTTCAACTTCTTTCGCTTGGCTTCGTTCTGCTCATCGAGCTTTCGCTTTTGAGCAGCCTTCTCCTCGTCTGTCTTCGGAATAACCTTGAAGAAGCCCTCCAGTCGAGCTTGCTGCGAGCTCTTGGTGGCCTTCTCCAGCCTCGCGGCACCGGCACGAACTCTGTCCTCGTTGAAACCCTTGTCGACTGCCAAGAACTTGACAAGTCCCTCAATATCCGGCTTCTCCCACTTGAAATCACAAAGTGGGTCGTCTGCCTTGCGGACGTCTGGCTCGAAGAACAAAGCTCGAGCATCTTCGAAAGGCCAATATTCGGGTAGTGTGTACTTTGAATCGCGCTTGATGTATTCGACCACCTTCTCAAGTGTACCATGTTCTCGGATTAACTTCAGAGCAGTAGAAGGTCCGACTTTGGGGATAGGGTCGAGGTAGTCGCAACCGAGTAAGATGCAGAGATCAACAAACTATTCCTATCAGTTTTCGTCCAATGTGTATTTATATGATGGATGTGACTTACCTGCTTACGGTCCATGTTCAATCCCTCGAGGACCTTGTCCACGTGAATTTCCTGGATAGGCTCCTTTCTTTGCTCACTGAAGGTCAGGTGTCGTAATAGGACTGGGCTATCAAAGCACAGGGTATCCATATCCTCGCTAGCTGCCGCAAAAACTTTTCCAGCTCTCGCAAGGGCAGCACACTGTGCTTCGGCTTCGGTTGGAGCGATGATGTAAGGTATTCCCATCAACTTCAACAGCTGCTGACATTCGGCGTTGTGCTCCTTCGTGACACGGACAGTTCGGCGAGAGAACTTCTCAACATCCTCGGCTGTTCCCGTCTCCTTGGCCTCCTCAAGTCCCTCTTTTGCCTCGGCCTTTCGCTGTGAACGACGGGCCAATTCACCCGACTTCAACTTAGGCGGTGCACCATCGAACACGTAGAGCGGCTTTATACCGTTGTCGACAATTCGCAAAGTTCGGTAAAACATGCCCATGAGATGAGACGTAGTATCTCCGGATTCATTCGTCAGTTGTTGGCCATCGGAGCGGACTGCGATCAAGAAACTGTAGATGCTCATAGAGCTGTTCGTGAATTAGCGTTTGCCTATCATATCAATCGGAACAATGCAATGCATACGCATCCTAATATCGGGAGGTTAGCATACTAATAGAGCGCATTTGCTAGTGGGATCTCCTGGCGTACTTACAATAGCTACCTTGCGACCAAACTGATTCTTGATCTCTCCTTCTTTGATGGCGGCCGGAGCCTCCTCTTTGATGATCGAGAAAAGGTTTTTAATGCCCATGATTGCTTCTTCCCACCGTCTCCCAATGCAAATTTCCGAAGCTTTTTAGTGTGAAGATGAGAGATTGAGGAAACTTGGCCAATAGATTTGAGAAGGTGTAGAAGAAAGAAGTGTAAGTGGAGTGATGTCACGATAGATGCGAAACTGACGCGCCCTAAATTCAATTAATACGCCAACGCGCCTTCCAACCATGAAAAGTGGAACAGGACAAATGCTTAGTGGAAGGTGGAAGGTGAGTTAGAGTTATTACGTAACAATAGTAACTGGCTACTAAGCTAATTACCATATTCGGTTAGGTTTCCTTAGGGTTTAACTGTAAAGTGGTCTAAGCGTCTTCGAGTAATAATTTTATTTTCCTCGTCGAGATATTAGGTTAATATCTGCACAATTTTTGTAAGTGTCCACACAGATTTCATCAAATCAAATCAGATGAAATAAGAGATACGTAAATTGATATTAGGTGCTTTATTTCTGTGTCGTTCTTGAGTTTTATTTCAATGTTTAGCGTCCAAGAATTACATGGACTGCCATCGATGGAGCAGGACGGCGTCTTATCACTCTCACATTGGCACTGGTTAGGTGTCCCCCTCGATCACGAAAACGCAGTTGAACCAGTGGATAAATCGAATAGCCTCGCATTAACGACCTGGATCGTCGACCAACTCCGCAAGAGCGATAAACAAGATGTGAGGGATTTCATAGAAGGCGAAAAGGTTGGAAAATTAAATCTTAGTCCAGCATATATTGCTTCCAAGGTTGTTGACTAACCTAGCATTTTTAGGATCTCAAACGTTTGATAGAACTGAAAGAGATTAGAGGAAATGGGAGCAAGATTTGGCCTAACGTGGAGTTGACCCGACAGCAGAGGATGTCAGCCTTTGCTGCATTTCTTACTCTTGATAGGGTCAATGCCGAATCATGTCAGCAGTGCCAGAACAGGAGATCAAAGGGCCCATGCAAGGAGTGCATCTCCGGTGGCCCAAATGTTTTCAACAGCGCTTGCTATAATTGCCAATTTTCCAGCACAGCTACCAATTGTTCATTTTACACAGGTGGGTCAAGTCTTTTGACATGATGAGGCATCTCTTTCTTTTAATACGTAAGTTATAGGCAAAAAGAGAGGTCAGAACCAGGGAAGGAAACGGGTGCGATCAAATGTATCCCAAGATGAAAACGTCATTACATTTGACCGTGTTCTTGAAAGTCTTGTAGAATATACTACTAGAGACCTGGAGCGAGTAGCGAACTGGATCAAAGGAGAACTCGAGTTTCGCGAATCGAGTTACACGGTGGGCAGGAGAACCTTAGACAATCGAGCTCATCCTAACAATGTAATCAGCGATACCACATAGATGTATAATAGCAACGAAACGTAACATACCACTGCTCAATCCTATTTAACCTCATACCAATGACTGATCTCCTCATCCAGCGAACTTTCGTGTTTCAACGGTGTGTGTTGACACATTTCATCGTAAGCTCTATCGGGGCATCCGGACATCTCTACCTGGTGTCGATCATTCATCATCCAAATCTGTATATATACTTGCTAGATGCCCTAAATGGTATACTTAAATCTTGGACTATCATCACCAAGCTCAGCCAATTCATCTTCCGATAAGCCCTCATGGATAGACTTGAGGGGCCCCTCCTCTCGTTTTCTATTTTCTCGGGCGAACCAGAACCACAGGATGCCATATATGCACGTGGACATACCCACAAGAGACAAGGAAATGGCATTTCCTTTGATATAGCGCGGACCGGCCGTGCTAGGGCTAATGGCTGGTTAGTCTAGTTATCCTATTGATGGTCTCAGCTCTAATGCTTCTCAACTCACTATATGAACGATGACATAATCCCAGCCGTATTTCCGGTTGTCAGCTGCATGCCGTTGCCCGTCGTACGTTTACCATATCGTGGTGTGTTATTCGGGAGCTAAGTTCTTTCAGTTAGTGTCATCAAATTGTAAATTAGACATTAAGACTAACCCAAGCTAAGGGCAGGCCAACAATAACATATAGCCCGGTGGCGACGAGGAAACAACTTCATGCCGTTAGTTATATCTATCGGAGAAATTCGTCGCTTTCCATACCCAAAGTAATGAACACCAGCAGGTGAATCCGATAGCAGCACGCCGTACCCAACAACGCTAACGGCGCCAAAAATAATACAAAAAATCGCGCGCATCTGCATCCGATCCGAAAGGAATGCGATCCCCATGTATGTCACAGCTCCAACGAAGTAACATGGAATAGTAAGAAGTTGGATCTCAGCTGTAGACCATTCTCCAAGGCCGCGGATAATCGTTGGCAAGAATGTGGAGTACCCTACAATTCCGTGTCAATATTCACACAACCATAGGTCTTGGCATCAGGTTCAGAGCTCACCATAAAGCATAGTATCAACGCCAAATTGGCCGAGACAGAACAACCAGATCTTCCAATCCTTGAAGGCAGCCATCATATCATTCTTGCTAAACTTCTGCGCACTTTCGGTATGCCCGTAGTGGCGCATATGTCTTGCAGCGGCGAATTTCTTCTCTTCAGGGGTCAAGAAATAGGCATGCTCGATGTCGTTGGGTAGGAGGAAGAAAGCAGCAACCCCAATAACGATACTAGGGAGCCCCTCAATGATGAAAATCCATCTCCAGCCGTTATAACCGGCGACGCCCGACATTTTACCAATACCATAAGCTAGTAGCCCTCCCAGTGCACCAGAAATAGCAGCACTGACGAAAAGGTAGCCGACTCGCAGAGCGAGTTCCCGCTTCGTGTAGAAGAAAGTTAAGTAGACGTTAAGCCCCGGGAAAAGACCGGCTTCGACGACCCCTAGAATCAATCGTATTGCAATGAGTGCGCCGTAATTATGAACAAATCCAGTGCACATGGCTATGATGCCCCAGCCAAATGCCACGAATGAGATATATTTTGAAGGGGTCAAGGGCTTGAGAACCAGGTTCGAAGGAACCTCGAAAAGCAGGTCTGAGCACAGATTAGAGCCCACCGGATGAGAAGCCAGCTACGGAATGGAAACGAGTGACTAACACGTAACGTAGAAGATAGAGACAGCTACCTGGAACTGGTTCCCTTCTAGCCCGAGGTCTGCCTCCATGCTATAAAGACGCGCATTGCCGATGTTCACACTGGAGGACAAGTTAGTGGGAGATTCACAAGTTGAATAGATGCCATAGTTCATACCGATCTAGGAAACTAAAAGTGTCTATGATTTGACATTAGTGAATCCATTATCTTCAATAGGTACTGAAATTACGGGTAAACTGACATAGCAGCATTACAAGAGGGATGATATGTGAGTCAAGCTTGCGCAAGAGTTTCTTCTCATCTACCCCGAAAGTCGGGTCCGCAACAATCTCCGCGTCGACATCTTGCATTGGTATCTTCGTCTCGGACATATTCGGTGTATGGGTTGCCATTGTGCGAATAGACCGAGGCTTCGAATGATTCTAGAGAAATGCGAACTCCAAATTGAAGACGGGGAGCAACAAAGTCAAATAAGAGGAAACCGGAAAACTCCAGACATTGGTTCGGAAGTGAGACAGATATAATTATCGGATGGGACTGTGGCGACCCGAATGAGAAAATACTTCCGGGTCCACCGAGATCCAGATTCGTTACCCGCGCTACTACCTATTGATAGCTAGACTGACCTTACGTCAGTCTAATCCACCAGGTTGAGTCACCGATGATAAGAGATTTTTTTCCCGCGACGTACGATGCTGGACGACTACCTAGTGTGAATTTCCGCCGCAGAAAAGTCTCGGATGTAGGCACTCCTGAGCGTTGCGTCGACGTGGTACGGACAAATGATAAGAAGGAGGTCAACGAATATAATCAATAGTCTGCGACACCACCATTGTGATCCCGACAACTATATCCCAACCCTGGTAAATGATCTACATTATAGCTAATAGCTGTAGTTGGGCAGCTCTCCTACAATTAGGCGTTTCTTGGGCTGATAGCTCATGATGGAGAATTATGCCGTATTAAGCAGACAATGGTATGGATTGAACGGTGATGACTGACAAGTGCCGGTTAGACGGATCGAGCCGATGGGATTGGTGAGTTAGAGGTTAGAGGGGAAAACGGACTTAATCTTGGGTCAAAACGATCTCCAGGGCTAAAACCAGGGGTCGACTCGAGAGTGGGCCTCGAACCGACTTGGCCCCTCTGCCCCTACGCAGATAAGATAAAGCATCAAAAGTGGGGGTTTTCAAATTCAAACAATTGAACTGATCTTGGAAAGCTTAACTGACGAGAATAAGAGTCCCTAATTGAGATAAGATTTGGACCAACTGAAGTTTAATTTTGAAGTTAGGAAATAAGAAGCAAGCACATTAGGAACCTGGGAAGTTTACCCACCTCGAACATTGGGTACCTGTCTTAAACATTACTAGGTACGCGCCGGTTCTCTTTGAAAGGGGGGGAACTCGCAAAGGACTGCAGGGATGATGCTCTCATTGAGATAGTGGGGTATTATTATGTAATCAAATTTCATTACCTAATGAGGAAACTCCGATATCACGCGTTTCCCGCTCACAACACAATCATCATTCATCTCAAAGAAATGGCGCGCGTATTGAATACAGCATGTGTTCCATTGATTCATAGATTGATCTGCTACCTACATATAGGTGGAAATATAGCCAGGTCGCCTGATCAATCTCCAGGGAAGGTCCACATCCCTCTCCAAATTTTATCCTCTTTCCTAGCAGGTCCCAATCTTTAAGTCGCGTAGCATGTCGGCAAGAGTGCGAAACTCTCGGAGAGGGCCATCAGGATTTAATAAGCTATCCGGATCACTTATCGGATTTTTATACTGGTTAGGACTCGTGATATCTCTAGGGCTATTCAGCTCGACAGTCCGCGGATAAACAGACGCCTCGCTCCCTTGCGCAAGTCCTCGATCTTGCTCTATCTGATTGACGCTTTTTGCAGCTTCGAAGCCACCAGCCACGCTGCTAGGATCTTCCCATAGTTTGAAAAAGGGAAATCCCGCTTCTGCGTATTTGAATGCGTCGACTGGGGAAGGCGGCGGGTCTTCGCCTGTGACCTGGCGAAAGGTAGCGCTGTCGAGTATCTGGACTGAAATCGTCATAGTACAGTCCTTTAACCAATTACTTCGGCGCTCGTGGTCTGGATAAATAGCCTGTGCGATTTTCCCACTCATCGCAATCCCCATAGGCTTAGGTAGTGACACGTCGTCTCCCCCAAAACTCGAAGCAAGAAATGCGGTAGCCCCCTACAAAAAATGAAGTTAATGTCTGATTACAATATCACCGGCAGAAAATAACATGGCGACGGAATCTACGAGACGTACATGATGTGCGTGGTCATGGTTCATGGTGTAATCTATCGCCTGTTAGGACTTCAGTTGACTTCTTCCCAATGAGGACTATTCTACTAACTACTATCCTCGAGTTGTGTTTCACTCGAAATAAGTCTTTCTTGACTAGGAGGGATATACTCGCTAGCGTATATCTGCGGCGTGAAATCCAAAGTAACCATTGGCGAAAACGGAATAGCAAGGAGCTGACAGGCAGGTATTCCGACGACTGGTGTTATTGCCGTAGCGCATGGTAACTTTGGAGGAATCGTGGGGGTTATCTCGAACTGAAGGCCGCCAACAACTTCTTTCCCGGTGAGTTGGGCCTCTACGGTATATCCTTGGCCCATCGGCATGGCAACAAATTGCCTCACGACGCCAGGTGAAACAGCTACGCCATCAAGCCAACGTTGGCCAGGCGTGACGATGTAGTCTTGGATACTTTTACCCTCTTCGATGCGCTTCAATCGCCGAGCCTTGGTTCTAGCGTCTTCTATGCTGTGCTCGCCCGAGATGGCATTGACGCCTCCTACATAAATCTTAACCATGAATAGGCAAACTCCGACGAAATTGATCCACATGGCTTCTTTCTGGTACATGGGCATGAAGAGGCCGCCTTTGGCAGCCATTTCTGAGGGAAGCCTGTGATCATAATCACGAACTTTGAATAGCGGGAAATCGCCTAGGTTTGGAGGGAGACGATATTCGGTACCATCATCGGGGACGCGGATGGTTCGTTGGAATGAAATACTGACGTGCTGTAGATCGTATGTGCCAGGAACATCTTCTACGAAGCGCACATGGATCGCGTTGTCTTTGACTTCGCACCGGTACTGGCCATCAAATTGTGCGATCGTCATCTCGATAATTTGATTCAACACAAGTAGGAAAATTGACAATATGAGTAGTAGGTTGCGAGATAGACCAGCTGATCACATACCTATAAATATAGCCAATGCGGACCATTACAAAGCAAATAACCTTAAACTTGTACCCGACACAATTGGAATGGAAGTTTAAGTTATTAGCTAGCACCTGAATACAGGCTTGATACAACCCTACTTGTGTGTTAATAGTCGGTATTGATTCAACAACGAGCAAATAAAGCGACAAGTGGTTGAAACCTAAAGTCACACCGTTCCAAACGCGAGGATGTATCATTCCATGAAAGGTGAATTGAAGCCTTCAATGAACATTGGGAGAAATTTGAACCCTGTGTATGCTACTTTAGCTTTGTGACGCCGAAACAGTGATCTAGTAGGCATTCTCTACTCTATGCAAACGACGCAGCGCAGATCTAGGTGTCTATGCAACAAAACCGCACACCCTTTTCCCATTTATCGGCAGGTATATCCTCCATCGACAACTATGTCCGCACCCGTGGTGTATGAGCTAGCATCGCTGATGAGGTACACGAAGGTGGCCTTTAACTCTTTGGCCACACCCGGTCGGCCCATGGGAACCAGGGTAGAGTACCACAGTTTCTGGACCTCGGGCTTGATGAAATCAGACAGACCGGTGGCGATATAGCCAGGGGAAACGGAGTTGACGCGCGCGAAGTCGCGCCACTCGTTGGCGAGGGACCTGGCCATATGAACGCAGCCGGCCTTCGCGACGTTGTAGGAGGTCTGCTCCTGAGGGTAGTTGGCTATGTGGCCGGACATCGAGGCAGTGATGACGAAGGTGCCGTGACCCTGCTTCTTGAAGTGGGGACCGATGGCCTTGGCGCAGTAAGCCGTACCATTCAGATCGATCGCAACAACTCGATCCCATTCCTCTTTAGTAGCCTCGAGTACACCGCCTTCTGTCGTCGCGCCGGCGTTGGCGATGAATCCGTCGATGTGACCGAAGTCTTTCAACACGTCGCTGACGAGCTTCTCGCAGTTATTGTAGCTGGTCACGTCGCAGCTATAGGCCTTGGCTTTTACGCCGTATTCCTTGATTAGCTCCTCGACGTTCTTCTCGGCCTCTTCTTTTCGCTTTAGGTAGGTGATGGCAACGTCAGCTCCCATCTCGGCACACCCTTTAGCGGCTTCGAAACCCATTCCTATGGGGTTGGAAGCGCCTGTGATGACGATGACCTTGCCTTTGAGGCTGAAGAGGTCTAGTAGCTTGCTTGCTGCCGGTACTTGTAGAGGCATGTTTGCGGCTGAAAAAATTGACGTGATATCTTAGGTGTGAATTATAAAAGTCACAAAGATCAGAACACGGGTGGCTCTGACGTATAACGGAGGGGAGTAGAAAATGACAAAGAGACAAAATAGACTAATCCTCTCCCAAAGTACCTGATGCTTTATATATCCAAGACAGGAAGGTTTTCTGCTGGCTACCTGATAGATACGGGGGTATGTGGGTACGGTAAGTGGATATTGTTGAGATACTTTGGCGTGGTCGACCAGTCCGAGAGCTGAAGATGATGTCACCAACGTACTGGGGTGAATATGCGGACCACTTACATCCAGCTGTCAGCGGCATGTCGCTACTAGGAATGCTAATCATATGCACATAGGTCCACGGTCTCATCATGCTAGTTAGGAAACAATACTCCGACCCTATTCCGACGATTCCCTCGAGGGCGGCCGGGGAACCCGGATGGTCTGCTAGGTCCATAGCCTTTTGCAATGTAGAAGCAATTCAACAATTGTATGAGATAAACACTATTAAGCTTCTTTCTCCAGGAGAGTTTTGAGTCTTTCTCTTTTAGGGATTGCTGTGATAATCAAACTGGTCCAAGCTTAAACAAACTTTCGAATGTGAAAAAGCATCCGAAGGTGGTGGGGGGACAGTGGGATGGTAAGTGGGTAGTCGATGCATCTGATGGTAATGTGGAGAAATCCGATCTTAACGTCTAATAAAGGGAGGCACAGGGGAAATTGATTAATTCTTCCACATTCCCGGATCGATAGAAACCCAGTACTGGGGAAGCCAAAATAGAGTTAGAAATATTCAGGAACATCAAAGATCTATTCATTAATTAGGATATTCCTATTGCTCCGCATTAATCATAAGCTTAAATATTATTTCAAGACTCTATGAGAATGTTGTACAAGCTCCAAATCAACCCCTCATCTCTTGATCCGCTTTCCATACGTCTCTTACGTCATATTGCAGGCTGCATAAGCGAATATACGTAGTATATCATTATAGAAATTACAGGGCTAGTAAATACTACAAGAGGTACTACTAGGTACCTAGTAGGTATATCATAGGTGGGCACATCATTTACAGCAACTCAAACCCGTCGTCGCATTTCTCACAAACCCTCAAGACGGATACATCATATTAATGAAGTAATCTATGAATTTCTCGCCATCTTCGAAAAGAGGTAAGTTTAGGGATTGACCAACGCGAGAGGTTTGCGCCTGACTTGAGTGCGTATATTTAGCAAGAGCCATCAATCCCGAGCTCTATGTTGCAATGTATACTTCGCAAGAATTGCATCTCCTGTGCTTACATTCGTTGCAGGATTTATTATATATATAGGACAGATAACCTCCACCGGCGCAAAAGCACTTTATCATAATTAGCAAGCACGTTTTTCTAATATAAAGGTTTGACAACTTACACAATTCCATCGCCAATCAAGGTTTGGTCCCGGCCCATGCTTTTCAGATTCGCCGTAAGTAGCTGCCCTACGAGACGAAGAGGGGCTGTGTGCAATGGGAGTAATTGAATCGTTGCCTTTTCTCCTTTCCCTTATGGTGGAAAGATAATAGAGTGCAAGGTCTTCCTGGTGTGTGGCGACATGGTTCTGGAAACATTCGCTCGAAACAAGAGTCCTACTATCTTTTTGTATGTAAGACCCGTCGGATGCCCGATCCTCGCTAGCAAAGTTGGTATTGAGCTCCTCGGCCCAGTTGTCACAGAATGGGCATTCCTCAGCCTCTAATTGAGCTGGAATCACTCGTCCTGCATCTGCTAGGGTTGATATTTGCTTAGGGGACAAGCTGTACTCGTGGTGGGCTTTACTTATGTGAGCCTCTACATCATCTTTGCTACCAGAGTTTTCATTGCACAAGCGGCACAAGTACTTCGTCCGATGAAATTGTACTTCGTGGTTGAACCAAGCTTCGCGACTACCAAATATCGGGTTGCCGCAATCAGGTTCACCGAGTGTGCACATGTATGCTTGAATGTCTTGGAACACATGTTCTCTAAATCAAATTAGCCACGTATAAAACCACGATATTGATGTAAACACACCTCCAAACACTGTCCTCTCCAAAACCTAGAATGTTGAAACATATAGGACATTCGACAAGACCAGAGTCACTGATTAAGTTCTCAAGTTTAGACAGTGTTGGCTTTTTTGATATGGGAGACAGCGCTACTGCGTCTTCTATATCAATATGAACTATATGAATGATACGGATTAGCCAAAGAGTAGATGTTTATGAAAGACTTTAATGTACCATATACACCACTTGTGTCGCCGTCGTATGATATATGCTTTCCTTTATCTTCGGCTTTCCGGTCAAGGCGATCCTGAATGTGCCGCCTTCTCGCATATGCAGCCACAATCCGTTCCGCAAGCCAGTCAGTACCTAATCTGCTTAGTTTTGGATATTCCTTCTTAATTTTTTGGATCTCATCTGACAATTCGAAAGGCTCAGATACTTGGAGTGGGTGCTTTCCAGCGCTACAGCATGCCTTCTGTATCAGAGGGCTCATTCTCAAAAGTGACTTTACGCATAGCGACATTGTATTGATCACAATTTTTGCTTCTTCCGAAGGCGGAAATTGTGAATCAACAGAATGATTGGGTGCGTTTTCCTCCACATCGTCCATGACTACGTCGATATCGAAGCCTGGTGTCAAATCGATGTTCTCGATAAGTCTCGCCACTATGATATTTAGGTATTAGCATCATGCCCGACTAAAGGATTATGTAGAGTTTCCTTGCGATCTTTGATTGCATTTTCAAATCTTTCTAGATATACATAGGTTTGATGTTGGATCTCTGGAACGGCTGCTAGGCGCAAATCCAGGGAGATCCCGTAGTGGGCCTCCACGCTACCTATCCATAGCAGATACCTGTCGTATATGTCTTCAACAACACCATGACTTAGATTTAACTTGGAGATACAATCGCTGTCATGTAGCTTCTTATCTACAAGACGTAAGGAGTCGCGGATGTCGCGAATCTGTTGGTTCTGCTGTGACATTCTTGTGGCTGTAACTTGGCATCTCAGTATTAAAAGGCAACCCGAAATATGAGAATGAAGAAGCGGGGTCTACCTTGGTTATCAACCTTAGATACCTAGGTACCTGAATGAGGTTTCATCCAGATGATGCCCCGACTCGGCGAGCGTTTCGCCGATAATCGGGTGTCTTATATACTAGGTACAAAGTCCCCCCCCCCCTCCTAAATAATTCTCCCAATTCCGGCTGCAACTATCTTCACCTCCCATAAAATAAATTCATTCTTTCATCTTATCTCGTCAATGTCAGGTTTTGAGATTGCAGGCATCGTCCTAGGAGCTTTCTCAATAGCGCTTGAGGTCCTCGAAAAATATCGGGAACTCGAGAAGCGATTGAAATCCTATCATCATATTCGGCAAGAGTGTGATGCATGTAGGTTTGATCTCGAATTCTACCAAACCTCATTTACTTTTCACTTAAGACAATTATTACTACCACTCTTCGACAGTAGCCAAAGGGTCAATAGGTTGCTATCCGATCCGCGTGATGGCGGGTGGAAGGACCAGGAAATTAAGACACTCATTCAGAAGAGACTGGGGTCAACGCCACACGACCAAATTGTAGGTTGTATTGGTCGCATTCAGGATGCTTTGAATAATATCAGTCGGGAGCTAGCTCTGGACTCTACTATCATACAGGATTGTTTGAAATCTTCCGTGAGTTTTCACCATATGCCGCTAAACAGAGAGATTGTTCTTATTGGTACTCCTTTTTTAGAGCAATCCTACGATGCGGATTCCAATTGAATGGTCGGAGGTGAAGAAAGCAGCCCAATTCCAGCGATTTAGAGTCAAGTTCAGCTGTGGGAAGATTATACGGAACGAACTCTTTGATGAACTGAAGAAATACGATGACCACTTGGGACGGCTCTTAGTCATGTACGGTTTCGGAGCAAACGTTACGCAAGAGAGCAGTATGGCCACAGAAAAACCACCCGAGGACCTAGACTTGTGCAACTCCTGGATCTTCGCAACGACTATCTTCAAAGCTATCACGACTTCCTGGGCTCGGTGCTGCCAGGATAACTATCTAGGAAGACTGCCGTTACGGCATACAGGAGCCAGGAACAATGAGTTTCATATAGTATTTGCCCAACAATTACCTTCGTATTGGCAACTCAACTACACTTTCATCACTTATAACAAGAGCCCTTCCAGCCAAGCAATTGGGATAAGCAACAATGACTTCAGTACTTCTTCAGCCATGCCCATTTCAAGTGGTCCTATCGCATCGTCTACAATTCATCCTGACCAAGCAGGTCCAATATCTTGTATTTGTGCCGCGCTTAACCAAAGCTACAGGGGCTGTTACGGTTATCTTGCTACGCAGAATGATCGATATTGTCTGCATGGGTTCGAACAGCAACAGCAGCAAGTTGACAATATTGATGGAATAACCATAGACGAATTGCTTCGAGAAGAATTGCCAAATAGACAGGATCGATTCGCCATATCGCTCACTTTAGCATCTTCATTCCTCCAACTCTTTGATACTCCTTGGCTTCCCAAATCATGGATGAGATCAAATGTCGTCTTCTTCAATTCCAAGACTAGCTTGACTCGACTAAATCAAGCTCATCTGAGGTGCGAGCTAGCCACCGATGCTGCCCCTCAGAGTAGCCAACATTACCCTTCTAGTGCTATCACGACGGATATGTGTCTTGATGCTCTTTGTCCTTCGGAGCTACTAGGTATTATGCTCCTAGAGCTCTGTTTCGGGAAGTTGCTTGCGAACCGTGCTGATAGAAAGCAATTGTCCCACGGAGATGGAGAAATAAAGAAGAAGAATATGTTTGATTTACTTGCTGCTAAAACGTGGAGTTACGAAGTGTGCGGCGAAGCGGGTCCCAACTTCGACGAGGCCATAAAATGGTGTTTGGAAGGGTATCGTGAAACACGCCCCGATAATTGGCGACAGGAAATGCTCAAGCACGTTATCCAGCCCCTTGAGAGATGCCACCGACATCTTTCTGAAGGGCGATGATCAAGCGATAGAGAATCTTCACCAGAGACTTTTATAAACATTTTACATGCTTGAGTGTTAATAGAAATTGGCGTTATTAATATACGAGGTGTCAGAATTTTCAAACCCTCTGCCAACCCGGTATCGCGTTGAGAGATCATGAGGGTTGTTGGTAAGCAGCTGGCCTGGGAATCAGTTATCAGGCAGATGGGAAAGCTAAGTGCCTAACTTAGAAGGTTATTGTCGAACCTTCTGTGAGATCTCGCAAGTTGCCTGTCTAGTACCTACTACTGGATCTCTAGCTACGAAGCTGGAAGTCACGGAGTTCGGACCGGTTTACGAAGAGGATCCTTGGCAAATATCTCATGTATGCCGCGTCTCCTATCGCAAGGTAGCTCAATGTCCTTCCCGCAACAATAGAGTCTCTCTCTTGCTCTTAGGTCTGCATCGTGACAAGTATCGCAAGTTTGGTCTACGGCCAGTTCAATGTGAATATTCTTATGTAGATCGAGAAGATTATTAGATACATAGGTCCTCCTGACAAACTAGTAACCAGCCACGGCTATGGGATTGCATCTGTGCCCCGCCCTAACTTGGTGAACTTCCTCTATGAGAGCTTTCCAGCGGCAGCGAAATCGCGCATCTTGAGGAAAATAACGTGGTGGAATGGACTTCGGTACCAAGAACGAACCATCAAACATAATATAACGCATACAATACACGGCGTTTTTATACATGGCTCTCATTAACTATGTACATCCTATTATGTTGGTCCCAACATGATACCTGGTCCCGCCGCCATGTTCAATCCTCTCTAATACCCATTGTGAACGGATTATGGGTCATTCAGACTATAGAGTATTAGTCGGCGTGTCCTTATGGCCTTATACTATGTATGTGACATACATCTAATCCCAGGCCCAGATTCCTGCGCGCCGACACGACACAATAGTTCGAAGTATAGTTCGATTTCCCGCAAAAGGCGCTCCGTTCTCATCTGTCGATTGTGACGTATATGACGATTCCGCAGCCATTCCCGCCGGGTGAGCTCTCGCGTAGACATTGGTCAAGCCAATGTGCTGATGTTACGATCTCCCCAGAACAAAACGGACAAAGTATCACCCGAAGGTCACGTGACCTAATCAAAATCTTGGCATTGAATCAAACTCGATTCAAT
>MU386002.1:0-54019 GCA_022497145.1 Rostrohypoxylon terebratum
CCCTACAGTATTGTTACCTTAAAACCAAGTACCCCAGGGTACGTATCCGCTCTACGAAGTCAGTTAGACAGAAGTAGTAGACGGGTTCGTAACAGGGGGTTCCAAGAAAGATTTTTTCGACTCGAAAGATAACTTGGGTCAGACACCATTGAGATGGTCAGTGGATACATTCGTGTTGCGATGGGAAAGTATGTTAGAGCCGAATTCCTCGGAGACGCAGGAGAGGATGAGCATGTTCAGTAAAATCGCTACGATGCTTTTGAGAACCGGGGAGGTAGACCCAGAGTTGGAGGCTGATGATGGGATTTCGCCATTAGATGCTGTCCAAAGTTACGTAGACAGCATAGAGCACTCTGGTGCTGATGTGGATATTATGATGCTTAATATGGTCCGGGAGATGAAAGAATGTATTAGGAAAAGAAATGATAGGACTCAGGGAGTCTAAATCTATTACCTAGGTCGTTCAAGCATGGAGCAGATCATTCAATTTAGAGTTGGATAGGCAACACATCTTGAATAATTACCTATAAAATAAATAGGTAGGTTAGGTATTAATAATACCCTCCGGAGTCCGGGCAACACTTCACATCCCCTGTAGGTACTTATAACATCTCCTTAATCCGTAATTATTTCCCAACACAGGTCCTACTTCTCTAGACATATGCCATATTTCCTCTCACTGTCCATTTCCCCCTTTGCCATGTCTCTATTTTTTGGTTGGACATTTACTCAAAACACGACAGCGGTAGCAGGTGACAGAGGTCCTTGTGTAAGTTCTGCCTCTCCTCACTATCCAATATATCATCTTATCCTAACGACACCTAAAGTGCTCAGCTCTCCTGTCTTCGCTTAATAGCAAAGTGTCTTTTCCCGGAAGCGCAGTATACACCTCATCCCTTGCATCCTACTACTCCCTCCAAGGTCCAGATGCCGCCCCTCTTTGCATCGTCTCTCCAGACACAGTGGAAGATGTCTCGGCCATAATCGAGATATTGACCGCCACAGCAAGCAGCACCGACGACTTAGAAAAGCCGCTTTGTAAATTTGCGATCCGCTCGGGTGGGCACATGGACTCCGGGTCGAATATTAATGGCGGGGTCACGATAGACCTGCGGGCCCTGAACGCCATATCCGTGAACGAGGATCGGTCCTTAGCTTCCATCGGAGTCGGTGCTACCTGGGATGAGGTATATAATTACCTCGATCCACTGGGACTTAGTGTGAATGGAGGTCGAGCCGCCCATGTTGGCGTAGGTGGGCTAACACTCGGCGGCGGCATATCTTATACCTCTCCACGCTACGGGTTTACTTGCGATTCTGTTCGTAACTTTCAAATTGTCCTTGCCAATGGGTCTATCGTTGATGCTAAGAACGATCCGGACCTTCTTATCGCTCTTCGCGGCGGTACTAACAATTTCGGCATCGTCACACGAGTCGACATCGATGCCTTTGAGCAAGGTCAGGTATGGGGTGGCATGGTGTATCATCCGACATCAACAATAGCAGGCCAGATCGAGGCATTCATTGAGCTCAACTCCCAGGATACATATGACGAGTATGCATCACAAATACTTATATTTGCGTATACGTCTATCATGGGTCTAATTCCCACGAGCTTGATTATTAATGATATCGAATACACGAAAGCAGAGAGAAACCCGCCTATATTCGAACCGATTATGAATTTGCCAAGGTACTACCACTCGATGCGTCTTGTTGATATGGGCGCTCTTGCATTAGAAGGAGGGGGTGCGCAACCCAAGGGCCTATGGCAAGTATCTCATTTCCTTCTCACTACAGAATTTCACGCATAATAAATTACTGACCACTATCCTAGTCAAACATTTACTGTGCTTACGTTTGAATCTACGGCATCTATGCTGTACGCTACATATGACATCTGGCAGGAAAGTCTATCAGAAGTCAAGAGCGTTTCCGGCATTACCTGGAGTATCTCACTAGAACCCCTCCCTCCGGCTATCTATGCAAAAGGTGCGGGTGCCAATTCATTGGGACTTGGCGAGCGGACGAAGCCCTTAGTGGTCATGCTTCTAACAGCTGGTTTCAAACATGCTTCAGACAAGGCGAAGGTTGAAGAGATATCTCGCAAGCTTGTGTCGGATGTCAAAGCGGAAGCGCAGAAGCAAGGCGCGTATGATCCGTGGGTTTACCTAAATTATGCGGCTCCCTGGCAAGACCCCATCAGTAGCTACGGCGAAGCAAGTCTCAAATTACTGCGGGAGGTACGTAAAAGGGTCGACCCTCTCGAAGTTTTTACTCACGGCGTTCCTGGGGGGTTCAAGATCAAAGAAGACGCATAACGACCAGCAGACAAGTTGTGGAGCGTGGCACTCATGATAGTAGCCACCAGTGAGCTTGTGAGCGGTACATAGCATACTAGTGAAGCAGACTTCTTATTTTTCATATGGTATCTTCTAAAGATAACAAGGCACACATATTTCACTCAAACCACAGGAAATGGCATGACGAACACGAGATTACGAAAATTGTACACTGTTGTAGTCGCTCATGACATTGCAGATATTAGGTTAAGTTCTCTGTCGTGAAGTTTCGGTCAAGCACTAGTTCCCAGCCATCAGACACGCTTTACACGGAAAAGATGAGAGAGGGAAGGGGTCGTGTAGCTCCTGGATGATGATGATGATGGGTGTGTGAACGTCCTAACTAGTGCTGCGCGTGGCCAGGCAGTTGCCATGAACGCACAGTTGTGGCACATAGAGCGCCTAGAGGAACTTTGTGGTAGGCTAGAGCTCGGGAGGGGTTGCTGGAAGGTGGCATTTGTGTTAGTTACTGGTCGAATTCAGTACTGTAATTAAATTGAACAGATGCATATGAACCAACATCGCCAATAATGCGCCAATTTTCGGTCAAATACTGCACGTGAATGCTACCTAGTACTGACAATGATTCGTGATCGCTGGCATATGAAGAGTGATGGAAGTAGGATATATGTAGTGGCACGATAAAGTCACCAACACAAGAAATACGGATGTTACCTACTCTGTTTTGAAGATCCTCCGACCGGCAAAAGAAGTGGAGGATGCGCAAACACAATGACGCGACCTAATTTTGAACAGTAGTGCGCTATTATTACATAGTAATTTAGGGCGTTTAGCGGATGAAACTCCTCGAGGGCTGCAGCCCGTCTTGGTGGATATCCATGGATCCATCTATTACCTCGCTATTCAAAGAAAAAGCGTGTCACGTGCCTCCCCGAGCTTGATCCTTCAAGATGTATATCACACAACTTTGCGACTGGTGATACAGATGATTTTCAGGCTCCTAATACTGGAATATACCTCGGTCAACGGCAGTTAAATGAACGGATTGATTTCCCACCTAGGTACCATGCCGGCGCGGCGATTACTTCTTAGGTCTTCAAGGAGTAAATCAACCTACTAACTACCTAGATAGGAGTAGGTACCGTGTACTAAGCTGTGATACATGTGACCTAATCGAGGGCTATTGAACTCTAGGTACAATCAGCTGTTCAACTCTGAAAGTTATACGGAAATACATCTGTTGTTTGTGCATTTTGTAACTTAATTGGGTACCCTATCTTGACGTAGAAGGATCCATCTATCAAGCGCCGTAGCTTACTATAATCATAAGGTTTAATATATGAGTCCTGCAGGAGCTTTATCCATCCAACGCCCTATATTTCATAGTGTATCTCTGTCCAAAAGGGATCGTGTCATTGGTTGGCGTAACACCATCACTTGAACCACAATCTCGCTGTAGCAGAGCACCAGACAGATATCGGGGGCTCAAGTGTAATAATCATTAAGTAGTTGGCCAAGGCGCATATAACATGCAGAATGTGTTTTGTCCAGATAAATGATGAGATCCATGGATGTCGAATAACCCCACGAACGAATGGTTCATTTGGAAAATACTAGGACTTACATAGTAGGTAGTAGCTGGCCAGGAGGTTGATGTCACTGTAGGGCTCTCACGACAAGGGGCGTTGTCTCGGTATTGGAGAGATGCTCCGCTCTCCCCTAGAAGGTAGCAGTTCTCATCGGCGTTACAAATTATCGGGCATTGCATCAAGCAAGAACAACCAACAGGCAGGTGGTTGGGACAAAGTCTCATCGAAGGCAGTTGTTGGTGATATTATGTAGATGCGGTCACGAGCCGATAGCGGCCCGAATGTAGCGTACGTACGGCCCGAACCGTAATTGAACCTTATACTGTACCTAAGATCTTAAAACGTCAAGTATATTATTTTTAGCATCAAAGTGTAACCCCCTTACCACATGGTTCCTCATTGTACGTAATCAGATACTTGACCCCTGATCTCCAATGGATGATTAAGGTTCCACCAGCTCATCGGTGATCTCCCCACCATACTTTAGTGGATAACCACTATATTATAGTGATTGATTTGGCAGCTGATCCACTGAAGGAAAATAAAACACAGCCCTGTGTAGGACACCCATATTCCATACACCAATTTAATAAGATCTCTGCATTATCATATACTATAATATCAAACAACAACACTCCTACTTATGCAAGGAGATTAACGATGAGAGCCTTAGACTCTGGGTGTGATACCCACCATTAATTCCTCTCTGTTCTTGGTGTTCACGAGTCCTAGCACAGGTCGACCAAGGTCAGCCTCAGGAAACTTCTCGTTGCCGATGATAGTGAGATCAAAGCGATGAAGCACCAAACACACAAACATGAGCGTCGCATGTTTGGCTGCATATCGGCCTGTGCACATTGTCTTCCCTCCCCCGAATGGTCGCCAACTTGGGCCACTTGTCACAGATGTTCCCTTCGCCGTAAATCGTCCAGGATTAAATTCATGAACATTCTCCCCAAATACATTTTCGTTGAAGTGAAGTAGACGGTATGGTATCATGACCCGGCTACCCTTGCGTATGAGCTTGCCCCCAATGACAGTGTCCTGCATCGCGACGCGTACTGAAGCTGCGTTGGAAGAAAGACGCAACGTCTCATGCCAGACAGCATCGAGCTTCGGACATTTGTGGAAAAGATGGTTTAAATCTACAATCTCAGAGCCACAGAACGCAGGCGAAATTTCTTCTCGAATTTCATCAATAAGGGAGGGGTTCCAAAGTAGATGTGCCAACATCCAAAATGCTGCTTTGGGAGTATTGGTATTTATCCTGTAGTCTGTCAGCTGGTATCAACTATTTCTAGTTTTAAATTTACAAACCCCCAATATACGTTGAAGAACAAGGCTGTCATGTCGTCATTGGATACATTGAGCGCCCGCAACTCATTCTCTAGCTCATTGATAAGCCAGACTGCTCCAGTTCGCTGCTCCTGTGGGATTTGGAAATAGGCTCTCAGGCTCCTCTGCGTTAACCGTCTCGCAATGGATAATTTCCTGGTGAGGAAGGTCGGGTACTGATACAGGACCTGCCAACCGAGGCCATCGAACTCTAAGAAGGTCTCTGCAATATTTGGACCAGTTTCAGCCAACTTCTCCCCAAAATATGCCATCCCTGATACCCGAACCATGATTTCTGAGCACCATTTCATGAATGAGACCTGGATAACCTTTTCGGTGTTGGATGTAGCGTTTGCGGTGTACGTAGATTGCATTCGGGTAAACTGTAAATGTTGATTGAGCAGACATAGAAAGCGCGCATCTAGCGCATCTAGATTCTTTCCGGGGTACAGTTGATGGATGTTCATTTGTCTGACGAAATTTCCTAGCGATTCTCCATGAGGATTGGGAAAGCCTGATTTGTTCTTGGAAAGAGGCTTATATGTGACTCTAACACCAGCGTCACTCATCCCGTTGGACCTCATCAAGCTTTCCGCGAACCCTTCCATAGAGAGTGCTTCTGTATTCTTGTATACCTGGTAACTATAAGCATTTTACTCACAGGAATTGACATACTCAATAATACAGAGAGTGGCAGAGTTGGACAGATCAGGAATTACCTCGACAGTATGCTCTGGCTGGACGACAATGTAAAGAGTCGAACCAAAGATAGTTATTGCGAATGGTTCCTTAGCAGTAGCGAAGTAATGGCTAGTTCGTGTAAGCTTTCTTGAAACAAGGCCATTCTGTTGTAAACGCTCACCGAGCTTTCTCCAAAAGCTCACTAGCATTTTGGAAAAACGCAAAACCGTGCCCTAGGTTAAACTGCTCTTAGTAATCAAACGTCAACTTAACGGCCCTTGGGGAAATTCTTACCAAGGACTATGGGGACTGTCAGTATCTAGATACTATGACATAGTTTATGGAAACTTACAAGGAATCAAATAAGGTAGCTCGGCAGGTTCCTGTGGGTTCAAAATGGGCTGGATGCTGAACCTCCAAAGCCTCCATAACAGCAAGGCGAGAAAAGTGATCAGCACAACATTCATGAAAGCACTCACGACTTGAGATTCAAGTACGTTGCTGAATCCTAGTTTTGATTCGAGTGAGTGCCGAAGGGACTGCATGATAAACTCTAGTTTTCGAGATGAATATTCTTGGGTTACGCTTAATTAGCAGTCTGGTATTCATGTTGAGAACATGAGAGGGCTTGGGGTTCTATAATAGTCACCGAAAGCCTCCAACCAATATCAACCAAAGGCAGACCACGCAAACAAACTTACCAATATCATCTAATACTGAGCGATGACGAACTTAGCATGTTGATTGGGTAAAAGTATGTACTAGTTCTTGGCTGCTACTTTTCAGAGAGTGGTGTGAGTTCCATGCTCTCAAAATAAGTACCAGGTACCTAATTGTTTATCACACCAACAGTCCCAGGATGCATGTGTTGGTAAATTCGAGACGCAATACTACACTTATGGGGATACTACGAGCGAATTTTGCCGCATCGCAGAAAGATCCCGTTTCAGGTCGAGCTACATCAACCCATAATTCAGAGTGGCCAGCGATACGGTGGACTGAAAAAAAGAAATCCGTTCGTACGTGACTAGGTAGGTACGCAGTATTCTCAAGTACAAACGAAATGAAAAGATCTTCAGAACGGTTTCAAGAATATAATACAATTTCCTTTTTAAGAGGCAGGTCAAGCCTTTTTGTTACTTTCATATGTCTATTCCATACGGGGATAAGTATGGAAATATTCTTGTCACCTTTTAGGTACCTAAGCATCACAACCCCCTGAGCTTCGGCCACTGACGTTGACAATACCTTAAATAGAACTACCTAGGTATTTACCTACCTACCTCCTACTAAACTTATCTCATCAAGATCTTTTGTTAAAGTTACTTTTCTCCCTTCCTTTACTGCTTATTCGTGATCTATTCACCCTATTACGTTCAGGCGGACAGTATCAACGATGGATCTTTCAGTTGTTGATTTGTGTGCAATCCCGGCTGGGATACCACCAGAAGGGCAGATTTCCAATTTCATTGACCCAGACACGTTAATGCCAGCCACGATCGCTGTGTGTGTTGTAATGACCGTTTTAGCTATTTTGTTTGCTGCTGCACGAACTTATACGAACCGCAAAGTTTTGAAATTAGGTGACTGTAAGTACCTTTTCATTGTATAACATCGAGGCCTAATCATATATATTAATAGTTACCTTTAGACTTCATTATCGCGGGCGCTATCTTTGACATAGGGTATACGGCAGTCATACTAGCCAGTAAGTACCTATATATCTAGGTATATATGAATTCAATCTGATGGCAACATAGTCGCACCATACTACCGTCATTTCTGGGATATTCCTGCATGCTGGCTCAATGGGAGTTTTCTCAAGGTATGTGACTTATTCTAACGAAAGTTATGATCATCTAGGTTATTAATTCATGTCTAGGTCACTTTCTCTAATACCACACTTGTTGGGCCTGTTCTATACTTTTCCAAGTCAGCTATCTTCTTAATGTTCCGTCAGGTATTCTCGGTCCACAAGCACATGCGTATCTACATCTATATTGGTCTAATTGCCACATTCTTGATATATTTCCCGTCTATTCCATTATCTGCTATCTTCACCGCCCCGCGGGTTGGGCAGAGCTGGGAAGACTTGCTCGCGACTGGTTCTCCACGGAAACTCATTTACTGGGGCGTCGTCCAAGGCTCCCTATCGATTGTTCTGGATATCTATATTTTCATCCTTCCTCTGCCCATCCTCGTAAAACTTAATCTATCTCCGAAGAAACGATTTCAGTTGGTTGCAATATTCGCTGCTGCTTTATTGTGAGCCTCTACCACCTTCCCTTACATTCACTCGCTTGTAAACATTGCTTTAATTCTAGCTAATCATACTCTACGATACTCTAGGGGTGTTGCTGCTAGTGCTGTTGCACTTTATTTTCGCGTGCAAGAATTTTATACCACGGATTCTACTTGGATCCAAGCTGGCCTTGGTATGGCAGTGTATGTAACATGTGAAACAACTGGACATCTAATCTATTTTTCAACCCAGGCTGAACTGACATGACTATTATCTAGTGTTGCAGAGAATAACGCTGCGATAATTGTGGCATCGATGCCAGCATTTGCTAGTTTTATGCGCAGCAATGTCCTCCAATCTTCAGCCCTCAAGTCGTTGCAATCTCGGCTGAATTTAGTGCGTTACAAGCCTTCCGCGACAACGTTGGAAGAAAGCTTCCAACGACCCAAGCTTGAGACTTTTGGTTCACCGCGTCAACGGAGCCCTCGATATTACGAGTTGATGGACGCCACATTTATGGGCTCACAAGTCGCCGTCAGTCAAGACTACCAACTTGAACGTGGACATGGAAAGTATGGAGGGAGCAATATTAGGGATAGCACCCAAGACTAATTACTCAATGATATTCGAATAACTATTCTGGTGAGCGCTACGATGCTTTCGGGAAGCCGGCCTCTGGCCCTCTGTACGGGGAAGGAGACTACTAGCTCTATAGGTAAGTAAGGGGATCACTCATAGTTCTACAATATACTTAGTCTCTAGACGCGCCATGAAATTACATAAGATAAAGTCAGCGTATCTAATGTATTGAATGTAGTGGATCCTAAGGGCTGATGATAGCTCACAGCTATATGCAAGTAGGTATTAGGGGTTTGTCTCCCATTTCAGTAGGAGGAGAGTGTTTGATTTGAGTCGCCCTTCTACTTTTTTAATCAAGAGGCTGACTAGCTACGATCCATATTTCACTCTATAATAGGTAGCCCCCTGACAGATAGGCTATCTTAATTAAAAAATATTCAAGTGCTCTCGGTGTAACGGAGGCACCCATGACCAATGGTCGAGACAGGCCGTATGAGTCTAATGATTAGTTGCCAATTCTTGGTCACGTCGATAAAAGGTTTTACATATTGCACTTTGGTCTTTTTCAATCTGTTCGTATTCGTAAATGTAAAATATCGCAACATATGTGGTCACATCACCGATCGGTCGCCTTAATGGCTACATAGGTAGGTATCCAACGATCCTTCAAAACAACTTAGAGCAGGTTGGTTCACGGGATTCTTCAGAATACGACTGTAATATGAAGGGTCAGGTTCATTTAAATTTTGTCGTTCGTCATTGGAAAAATGACCTTTGCACTTCTATGTTCACATTCATACCTATTCTTTATCCATACACAGTTCATTGGTTACAAAATGCTTACCCCTATACTGCCAAGCCTAGGCCTCGGGGGTGCCTGTGTACGTGACATCCTGATTGATCGTTTCTTTTCCGTTAAAACCCATTCATGGATGGTATCTAACCAACTGTTGTAGTGTACCAGCTTGCTGTCCGCTTTGGGGGGTAAGATCCTTCTCTCGGGGAGCACGGCATACAACGCGTCCTTAGCCTCCTACTTCTCTGCACAAGAGGAGGCACTGAAGCCAACATGCATTGTCATGCCGGATACAGCGCATGACGTCGCTATCGCCTTGCGGACCATGACTTCTCCATCTCTCAATATGTCCAATATTGAGCATGGAGGCTGCCAGTTTGCCATCCGTTCTGGTGGCCACACTATGTTCGCCGGCGCAGCCAACATCGACGAAGGTGTGACCATAGACCTACAAGGCCTGAATTCCATCCAAGTCAGCAATGATAATTCTACTGTATCAGTAGGTCCGGGTGTGACTTGGGACGAGATATACAAGACCCTTGATCCACTAGGGCTTAGTGTCGCTGGAGGCAGAGCTGCTGGTGTTGGTGTTGGCGGTCTAAGTCTTGGTGGTGGAATATCTTTCTTTTCACCTCGCTACGGTTGGACTTTCGACACGGTCTCTAATTTCCAAATCGTTTTGGCCAATGGATCGATATTGGACACAAATCTCACCCAGAATCCAGCATTATTCAAAGCTCTTAAAGGTGGTTCTAACAACTTTGGAGTTGTTACGCGTGTTGATATTCAAACGTTTGAGCAGGGCTTGATGTGGGGAGGTAAAGCCTACCACCCCATGTCCACGATTGACGTTCAGATTCGCGAATTCGTCAAAATCAATTCCGCTGACGACTACGATGAATATGCCTCCCTTGTCACCTCCTTTGGGTACAGTACAGCGATGGGATCTGCGATTTTTAACCAGCCTGTTTACACCAAGTCACTCCCAAACCCGCCTCCGATCTTCGAAACACTACTTGAACTACCTACCCTCCTGAGCACCGTGAGACTCACGAACATGACAGATCTTGCCATGGAGACTGGTGCCTTCCAGGTGCATGGCGTTAGGTTCGTCAGTCTATTTTCCCAACTTAATATCAGGTTCTGCATGCTGAAGATCACTACTAAATCCCCCAATAGACATTTGTACCTTGTGAGCACAGTTCACTCAACCGCGGAAGTACTCAAGGCAATATATCAAAGCTTCAACACCAGTCTTTCTCATATTCAAGGCGTGGAAGGTATTGTGTGGTCTGTCACGCTTGAACCCTTGCCTCCCGCCATTTACGCTCGTCATGCGGCTTCCAACTCCCTTGGTCTCGCAAACAGAACAGAAGCCCTAGCTGTAGTCTTGGTAACAGCAGATTGGAATGATGCAGCTGACGATGGCGTCATAAATGAGGCAGCCAACAGTTTGATAGCAGATATCGATGCGCAGGCCAAGAAGTTGGGCAGTTGGGATCCATACATATATTTGAACTATGCTACAGCTTCTCAGGATCCAATATCCTCGTATGGGCAAGCAAGTGTCGAGAATCTCCAGGAAATTCGGAATGCTTTTGACCCAGCTTGGGTTTTCACTAGAAACGTCCCCGGGGGATTCAAGATACCTGCTCGTAAAGCATAGCTGTGTATCTTACGAGAGGGTAGTACTGCTGGGCCCATTTGCGTTGTGAATTCATACGTACACAAAGGATACAGTTCAAGGCGCACATATGCCAAAATATTCCCTTCTACAACTGTCTGTATTTTAGCACCAATTAGATAGATAGGTAGTCACCGCCCTCAACGGATGCATAGACTTCATCGACAACATACCTATGTAGCATCTCACAGCATCTTCTTTGTTCCTTTGCGAGCCTCGCTGCCGTTGTAACGCTTAATAATGTTAGAGTGTTGTACACAATATAGCTGGGATGTCCCACCCGTTCGTACCGTCTCATCGCCAACAGGTTGCATTTTAAAAAAGGGGCACTCACAGGGGTAGCTGCACTGTAACGTAGGTATGGCTACGCCCGCGACCCAACATTGCTGTATTGTACATACCCGACTCGAGAGCAATTGTTTTAACGGCAACTGTAACCTTCGTTATAATATTAATTTGTTTTAGTGCCGTTTAATACTTATATTAAACGTTGAGAAAATTATATGGTTCTATTCTCGGAATATCAAAAATACGGTGGGCCATACGCAAAAAGACACCAACATGATATGAATAGGTACCTGACAAAGAATCAATCGATTTCCCTTTCCTCTTGGGTACCATCATTTTTCCTCTAATAATCGATACCACCATCGGCCGGAATGTCGAACTGACCTCTACAACACCACCGCGTAAATGGCTGGCTCAAAAGGAACCATTATCCTCACGGGTGCCAATGGAAGTCTCGGGAGCGCGATTGTATCCAAGATCGTTTCCACGCCAGAGTTTGCTGCATATCATGGTATTTATATTGTAAGGGATGCTGAATCTACTCCCAATCTCAGCTATGCTCTACGAACATCACGGGCGGCTCATCTACACAGCAATGACGTTTTGTCGCTCGACCTCACCGATTTAGCACGCGTACGAGAGATTGCAGCGACTATCAATGCACGAGTCGCAGCAGGCGACGCCGCCCCTATCCGAGCACTCATACTCAACGCAGGTTGGCAGGAGTTCACTTCACAGACTTGGACTGAGGATGGGTTTGATGTCGCGTTTGCAGCCAATTACTTGGGGCATTGGCTTCTAACAATGCTGCTTTTGCAGAGTATGGACCGCGAGTCGGGTAAGGTTGTTGTCATTGGAAGTCTGTCCCATGAGTAAGTGGAGTTCAATCTTCGTTCCTGCTCTCATCTATTAAACGACGGTTTAAATAGTCCTCAAAAGCGACAGAACATTTCAGGGGGCCAATTTAAGGACCCAAAATGGAAGGTGATATTCCGAGACGGCATCGAGCCCGTGGCGAAGGGTACTTGGAGTACTACCAAGGACGACCCTTCGTGGTGTGCTGGATTCCGACGTTACGCAGCTTCGAAACTATGCGAGTTAATGATGATGTACGTGGTTAATGCATTTTACATATCCTAGTCTGGCTATTGACATTAAATCGACAGCGGAGAACTCCAACGGCGACTCGATATAGATCCCAACCTGAATAAAGTGTCTGTTATTGGGGTTGACCCAGGTTCAATGGCTACTGATCTCGTCCGACGAGGTCCCTGGGTAATGCGTATGGTGCACTTTAAAATAATGTATCTATGTGCGAGTTTAACGGTGTGGCTGTGGCCTAATGGCTTCCTCCGAACGACTCGAAAATCGGCTGGAGATGTCCTCGCGGCAAGCTTCGATCCTAATCCCAACAAAGGGTTGTATTTCAATGGTTCAGCGAGGGCAGAGATGAGTGCCGAGGCTAGAGATCCCGAAAAGCAACTCCTACTATGGAAGGAAACCCTAAAGTACACACAGTTCAAGGCTGGCGAGTCAGTGCTCACTCACTGGTCATGATGGGCCTTGGAAAGTCATAGGGAGACCTACTTCTCTCACATCTAGGAGTTCTTCTATTCGACTACTTACAGAGAATGAAATTTGCTAGGTACCCAGTCATTTACCTAAGTCAATGATATCTATTACCGGAGTTACTTCTCTTCTTCATCTGTTGGTCACTTCATATGCTTGATATCATGCCTACTAGATGCCTACCTATTCAAGGACACTATCGCTATTTGTGAAATGGTACTGTTTCATCAATGATCTAGGTACTATAAATCTTAATAAATAAGAAGTGTTGCATCGGCAGGTCGATTGCTTGTGCAATTAATCAAGTTTGACCGCTTCGCAGATCGTGACAGCCACTCCAGCACCTTCCTCACAAGGTTTATGAGCCATCATGGCCAGTTGTTAACCCAAGGGCCAATTGCACGACCCTCGAAGTGCTAGAACGTCGCAGTCAAAGGGGCTAACTCACGATCAGATTGACACTAGGTAATGGAATCAGCCTGCCTCAACAAGCACTCCTACCCAGAGCGAATGGTCTTTGGTCTCGAGAAATCGCGGCACGCGTACCTGACATCTTTTCCCAGGAACGGCTACTTTTAAGGATCCAAAGTCGCGTAGAGCGCCCGATATGACACATACAAGAGAAAAATGTCGCTGGTTCCTATTGTTGCGAAGTTAGCAAGAATAGAAACAACTCAAGGCACATAGACATATCTACCTATATAGGAGGAAGGTAAGGAGCTCGCTGCACGTACATCGTAGGTACTTAGACAAGAGAAATTGATATTCTAGCAGTGATATTGATCACATTGATGGAAATCCACACTTGAAGAGAAACCTGGTCTGACGAAAGGGCATCGAATTCGGGTTCGTGTATATGAAATCTGGGATAGGGATACCAATCTCGATAGGTTTTTACATCAAGACTTGCGTTCAGAATACGTTTTTAGGCAAATGTCTATTTTTTTCTATCATGAGTGATCTATGTCTATCATGACTAAATTACCTAGGTAGTTCTACTATATTACACTTTATCGACAATCCAGAATTGAGGTAGTGTATATATATGACAGTCGGTGACAATTGCCATCTGTTAGGATTCTAATTCTAAGAATTCCTTTATTCTAGCTCGCATTCGATCAAGCTTTCAACACCGTTGGCGACGGTCCACTAAAGTATCGAGTTAGCTACTAAATCGTTTAGTTAGACAGGAGGGATAAGATAGTTCACATACTATCTTGGTAATCTTCAAGCCGGCCTGGCCAAGTAATTGGCGCCAGTCCTGCTCGGTTCGCTCTCTAGAAGCCAGCAGTGTCATCATCAAAATATCGAGGCCAGTAGCCTCCCAAGTGGCATTGCGCGGAGGGATAACGTTCTCGTTGATGAGCAGCCTGCTGTATCCCGGCTTCATGGCCTCCTTGACTCGGGCAAGAATCTTCAGGGCTTCGACATCAGGCCAGTCGTGAAGGACGGAATGCATGAAGTAAGCCCTGCTACCCTTGATCGGTTGCTCGTGCAAGAAGTTGTGAGCCATGATTTCAATTCTCTTGTCAAGAGTTGTGATCTTGTCAAGCACGGGCTGCAGGTCCTGTAGGACTAGGCGGCCGGGTACGGATGGGTACTTCTCTAGGAATTCTTGGATATCGTGGCCAATCGAACCACCGATATCTACCAGGAAGGGAGAGCTTTCGCTCTGGTCGGCTCCGTCAATTAGTCTCTCTTGGACAGGGAAGAATCCCTTGTCCATCCAGCTTGCTCGGCCCTGGTGGTATCCACCCATGTGCAGGTTGAATAAATCGCCGTAGGGCTGGTTGGCCTGGAGGTGCTCGAACATGTTGTTCTTCGTCTTGTAAGCATACTGTAGAGCTCCGTTAGACATATCAGTGGGTGTCTGGCGTCCATTCTGTCGAAGGTATTCGTGGAACAGGTTGTTCGTGCTGAGTAAACCGCCGGACCTAATGTAGAAGTTAGCGAGGAAAGTTTACCGGTAGAGATAATAAGGTTGGAAAGTATTCAATAAATACTCACAAGACGGGATACCCGGCGTAGATGATGGGGATTGTCAAGGATTTCGAGAAGTTGGTAGGCTTATACTCGTCGACATCGGTCTCTTCGACGTACCCCATCGCACCCAGGTGGCGGAGGAGTCGGGCTGCATAAATTAGCAGGGGCATTGGATAAATTGGACTTCACCGTGACATACCGACGAGAGTCGGATCCGCATCGACCGCTTTAGCGAGGTCCGTCGACTTCTTGCTCTTTCCGCCGTCTTCAGCCAAGACGTTAAATAGACCTATATCGATGCCGACTGTGAGGGCAGCCATCGTGGCCGTCTACGTATACCATGAATATGACATTTCCAATCATTGATTGTATATAGTGTCTTACCTGTGCCCAGCAGTGCTTGATCATGGTCTCACGGGGAGTTTCTAATGCTCTGACTAGCTTTCTGGCAGCTTCGGCAAGTTCAAGTCTAGTTGTGTTGTCTTCTGGGGCAATGGAGCTCGCCAGCTTGTTGATTTTCTCGACATGAGCACCAACGCTCTCATAATCACATGGCTTTAAAGCAATGCTAGGGTCTAAAGTGACTCCCTTAGAAGCCGTTCCATTTCCTTGGGTAGCCATGGTGAAGTGATATCGTATAAAGCTTGGGAGTGAATCTGAATTAGTAGGACGGGGTGTTCGGGTCAGGATGATCGAAATACGTCAGGATAAGTTACCTAGCTAAGCAGAGCTCTTCAAGCAAGAAATCTGGTAAGGGACAACGAGGCTTGATATTGAAGAGCCAAGACACGTGGAGAATCCCCCCGATATCCTGGAGAAAGCATGTATACTTCGAATCAACTCAAGCTTTTCCTAACGCGGATGGCAAACCAAGACGAAACTGATATGAGGATTGTCGGTGTCTCTCGATGCCCCCATAAACCAGGTAATAGACCCATATAGAATTCAATAATTCACGCCACGTCCATAGTAGAGTAGGGTTTATACATAGATACGTACAAAATTGGACACCTCTTATTATGCAAGACCAGTCCAGACATGCGGGTTGTATTATGTAGCATGATATTCAAGTATAAGGTAGCATTGCAAACTTCGGCTTGGGCTTCCGTAGCTAAGAGAGCGTGTTAGCCTGACCACGGGAACATGTGTCTAGGTCACTGAGTGTATTTCCCGAGCAACGCACAGATTTAGGTTCGTCCCGTGGGCCGTTTTTGATAATAACTGGCCCTCTGAGAATTTCCCAGTCCTTGCGGAGAGTTGTTGTTGTTGTTGTTGGTGCAACTGTTATTTTCCAACTCACCATGGTTACATTCAGGAGCTACACAATTAGATAACACAGGTAGATATAACGCAAAAAAAATCGGATAGTAGAATCCGGTACGTTGGTTATACCCCCGTATTAAGGGTTATATATTTCTTGTGACAGTCGATCGTCAGGAAAGGACATTGCCTAATAGACGTTTGAACCGACATTTGGGCTCCATTAACTTAAACCTATTTCGCGATAGTTGAGCACGTTAGCTTCACGGGCCACTGTCCCGCTCGCTTCCTGCTTCTTTAGCACTTTTTCTCTTTTGGATCCACCTCCAAGCTTAGTACCGTCTTTTATATCCCAACCTAGCTGCCTAGCTACATCCCACACAACCAAACGGTATGGAGAAGCATGCTTTAAGTAGTAGTTGCTTGTGAACTGATCATGGGTCATGGGTATCATAGTACGTTTCCCCACCAAAAATGGATGAGGTTGCGAGAGGCACGCAACTGGGAAATACCATGTCTGTTTAAAATAGCCAATAGAAATCTTCAACGGACATGGGGGCATTAGATAAAATGAGGGCAATGTCCATATTTCATAAATCTTTCGTATGAAAGCATGAACAACAGCACAAGGCCACATAAGCTACACTCTCACCGAGATATTTCGCCAATGCAGAAAACGAGGTGAATGTGATTTATCCGTACGGTTGAAGCATAGACTAAGTGCATGTTTAAAAGGTATCCATAGCGAGACTACTATATGCTAGGTAGGTATGTAGAAAATATTTTTACATCCGCTCGCCCTTGAACTTTATCTGGGGTGAGCTCCGTGCTGACCTAGCAGTATAACCATGAAAACAATGGATCTCCGAGGACATAAAAGGTTGAGGCTCGTGCTATCCATGCTTAGTAAAGAGCTAGAGACTTTAAATTTATTATCTCGCTTTCGTTTCTTTGCCTTTAAGAAGTCATTAGTATCCACATCTACCTACTCTCCTTTTATATGCATAAATGAAGCTTAGAAGTTGATAGGGAGGTATGGAATAGCACGTTGAATCAGTCTAAGAATCTCTCAAGGCCATAGTATATGAATTAATTCATGGGAGGCCACTACGCAGTATCTTGAACAATCGTAGATATGCTCTACCGCTCCAGGAACTCATCATTCTTGAAATTCCCTCACGCGCCTGGGTGGCACAGGCAGTTGGCGTTCTCGGCAGGTTTTCAATTGGGGATAATATGGATGGTGAATTTGAAGGCTACTGTAGACGAACAGCTAATGTAGGGGAGCAGTTTCACGAAATCTTTGCCTAACCATTTTCGATCATATGTAAATATTCTTTGGTGATGATCACTCATAATCCGCGCCGCTCAAGTTTCCTTACCTATCAAGTTTACTGACTGCGCCGTGATTTCTGGGGGTTTTCCTGACCAAAACATCCATGTGAAAGAAGTCGAGCCCCTTTCAATTGGCGTTAGTAGTTGGAACCAAGACCTGTAGACACCATAATACCATGAGTGGACAATGGACATTACCAGACTTCTGTTCCATGCACGACAGATGAACCCTGGTCACGGCTATAAGGTATCTTGGCTACCTCTAGTTAACAAGACTAAGGATACGCGTACCCGAACTTTCTATTATAGTTTTATAAAAATATCAGAATAAGAGGGTGCATTCCGCACATTGGCCCTTGATTTTACGGTCTAATCTCTATGTCTTGAACTTCGGGTATGTGTAGCTAGTATATTATTAGGTACGCAGAGACTATTCGGGAGACAAACTCAGATTCCTGGTCTGGCGGTAACAGAGCTTTAACTATCATCTACCCATCTAACAGCACTCATTGACGTTGAACTTGCGGTACCAAGGGCCAGTGCGTACAGTCCAGGGTTGTCGTAGAGGCGAAAGAGAATTTCGTACCTTGCTTACATATCCTAGAAATTGGGTCGCCAAAGGCCGGGGGTCCTGAGATCTTATGTCTCCTACTATGTAGATGTATGTAGGTAGGTATTATAACTGAATCTGTTCTTGTCGATCTAACGTAGGAGAAGCATATGCTTGGAATTAAACGAGACAACCACGAGATTCTCCACCTTAACCTAGTCACAGACAACACTCAGACACTCTCCCCTGACATAAAACTCCTGCATATAGAGGGTTTACATGATATTGAGAAAAAAAAACTCTCCTTCTTTGTCAGATCTTGGCGGTATATAAGAATGCAGAAATAGCTCCGCTTCCTTGCGTCTTGTCTCTATTAATGTGAATCCATCGCAAGCGTCACCTAATCCTTCATCGGTATTTCTACCCGCTCAAATTCAACATGAGCTCAACAGCAGCCGTGTCGCCCGAGAGGGTGGCTGACACTAAGGGTCCCACCATTGTGGTCGTCAACTGTATCGTCACGGCCATCAGCACGGCTTTCGTCTTCGCCAGATTATACGTTCGTGTATGGATGATGAAGAAATTTCAACTGGATGATTTCTTTATTACACTCTCTCTGGTAAGTTGAAAGATGCGGAACTTAAGGTCCAGCATCTACCTATACTTACCAAGATTTAACTCAGATTTTCGGGTGGATGGTCGTCGCATTCTCCATCGTCTCCGTGCAGTCCGGAAATGGAAGCCACATAGACACGTTGACTCCCCAGCAAATTTCTGGCGCAGTGCTATGGACGATGGTGGGATTCGTTCCGGGTGTTTTGTCTTTTAGTGTTCCCAAACTTGCCGCCATTTACCTCCTCACGGGACTTTTGGAGCCTTCGAAGTGGCATCGCCGATTCCTATGGACGATGGGTATCTCGTGCGTTCTCTTTCTCTTGGGCTGTGTCGCGATTCTTTTTGCGCAATGTACACCTTCGAGGGCTCAATGGGATTTAACCGTCACCGAGAAGACCTGTATCAGCCCCTGGATTTTGGTCAACTACTCCGAATTCGCGGGAACATTCTCTGGAGTTGTCGACTTATACTTGGCCGTATGGCCAGCGTCGGTGCTATTCTCGTTGCAATTGAACATGAGAAAGAAGATAGCTCTGTGCTTTGCGCTGGGTCTGGGTTCAGTGTACGTTTTCAAGACAGCCTCCGACGAAACAGTCGAGATAACATCAGCTAATCGTCTGCCAGAGCCTGTATTGTGGCCATCTATAAGACAACTCGACTTCCTGGACTAGCCAATTCCGACTTCACGTGTTTGTCATACCTTAACCTCTTCACTATGCGATTTGCTGATCCTTCTAGATGCTACATCTGACTTGACTATTTGGACATGGTAAGTTCTTACATTATGCTTGGTACCTTGTGTATATATTTCACTTCTAATCCCATATAGTGTCGAAGGGGCTTCTGTTATTATTGCAACATGCATTCCGATTTTACGACCATTGGTTGAATTGATATTCGGAAGACGTATCATGGGAAGCACAAATGATCGTCAAGGCTACAAGAACTACGGAAATTCTAAGAGCAACAATACTAGAGACGAACTCGAGATGAATTCACGTCGACGCAAAGTCAAGGGTCCCTACGATTTAGAAACGAATATCGAACTCGGCAAGGAAGGAAGTCAAGACGATATCTTACAAAAGGACGCCCACAACGCTAAGCTAGGAACTGATGGCATCGTTCGCACCCAATCAGTCACGGTTTTATACGGAGAAGGGGAGAAGACTAACGAAGCCCCCTTGGCAAAATACGAAAACTGGAAATAAATAATGGGTGCGCTGGATTCGCGTTCATATGTATAGATATTGTCTATATGTTGGCGTTTGGCAGGTAGTACCACAGTCATACTCATCGTCGGGTACCTTATCCAGCTACCTAGGTAAGCTGGAAACATAGTGTTTATTGCGTTGTATACTATTTGGTCGAAGGAGTATAAAAAAGTTATAAAATCTGTGTAAATATATTATCTATGGAATTAGCCTACATCATTTATTAGTTCGCTCCGGATTAGGGGATAACCCTACCTATGTATGTCTCATTCTCAAACAACAGCATCTTCATTTTGTAGGTCACGATATCTTCGGCCTGAAAATACTTTACATCATTGCATCCTATTATTCTAAACTGACTGCCTATACGGTGACCATATCACTGTCTGCTATTCCCCATCAATAATGAAAACAAGACTTCCCGCGACCAAGTTCTTCAATGCCGCGACGGGATAGTTCACCCCTTTTGTTAAAAATTCTCCTAGCTCGCTGTCAAATATGTCGCTAAGAATTTAGTTGAAAATAGCGGCCTCACTTAATGAGGCATCTGATAGTCTTAAGGCCCTCACCTTACTCTATGACCATCCATTCGCTAGGGTAGTTGTACAATTGACAAGTCATTGTATTTGCGTAGCTTGACTTGAATATAATAAGTATCACCCGGCGCTCACCTACCTTTACTTTCCATAGGTAAGTCCGCAAGCATCTAGCCGCATATGTACTCTGGACACGCGAACCCTTCTATAGCTAGGCTTGAAATACCTAACAGAGGCGAAATTCGGTCTAACCTAGCATTTAACATTCTCTGCCTCTAGTCGACCCACAAATCGCGAGCATAGGGATCTATAAGATTGGATATAAAGCTCTTTGAATAATAACGGTGGATACTAGTACGTAGATAAACTCATGGGTGATCTTTTTTGCATTCCTCCACATCATTTTCGAGCAAATCAAAGCATATAATTGCGTACCGAGTCCGAAAAAACTCTAGTTATGACTTGATCGACCACCTGATAAAACAGATTGGGTGTCAATCCCCCTGAAATATTTTGAGTTCTCACCCCTACCAAACATTCAAGGGTCGTCAGGTCACATAATGGCTGTGTAAATCATCGACATGGGATGGATCGTCCAAAGATCTAGGTCTTTAGTACATATTATTTATATAACAAGCTCAACATCAGGCTATCGAGCTAGATGGGTCTTCCTGTGGGTCTAAAAAGCTTCGAATTACTTGACACCTACTTGACCAAAATCGAAAGGCATGTATCCTTGATTAATAGCAGCGAGATCAATCACTATTACATACCTGTATATCTCAAATCAAGAATACGACGTAGATATAATCGCTTTGATATATACATATAGACCTAGTCAAGAATACATGTAAGCGGAGCTTATCAAGCCCATGGAATCGGAACCTCGACGACTGAGGATCCCCGCCACTGGGGGACGCGTAATGTCCACTAGCTAAAAACTTCATGCGGGTTGCAGATCCTGATTCACAGGAGTCCTCGGCAATTGGGCGGATCCGGATCCTTCTCGCGCGCAAAGTGGAATACAACATTCCAAGCACCCCGGAGAAAACCCTATTGGACTGACCATTTTCCGGTAATCCTACACTCTGTAAGTAATCCCGTTAAAGGAGGAGATCCTAGAACAGTTGGTAACAGTAGTAAATGCACGCTTACATACTTAGGTACAGTGTAAATCCCCATATAAATTGCTTATATTCAGAGCTAGTGTCTAGCACGCAATTACAATAGCGTGCTTCGAGAATACTTTAACACATAAAGTTTGACCGCAAGTGTTCTGTACTCTGTAGAGTTCGGGACAGCCCGTCGACACTTTTCCCCATTGTACATAGTTGATGCAGGTTGGCCGTTCGTTCAGAGTAGTGGCAACTCCGACTTATGACCGGGTAGCCGGGTGGAGAGTGTCTGACCGCGGCGGAGACCTCTCGTTGTAGAACCAATGAGAGGAGTTGGTTGATACAGACGTACTCGTCTATGTAACATACTATGTATGTACGTTCTTATGCTTCATCGTCCCAGATAATCTAGTCTCGAACGGCGACAGTGGAGTCGACTGAAAACAGAAATATAGCGCCGAACCGTATCTCTCATGACTTGAGGATATCTATGTCTTGTCCTCGCCGAAGCTTATATCCGGATGTATTACTTGAGCCCACGTTAGCGAATCATATGATTTTACTTACTCTTCTCGCCTGACCCTAGGCATTCAACCAGATTTTAATGAGCTATATTAATAGTACATATCGAAGTAAGGACTGAAAAGGGGTAAATCAAAAGAGACTCCTTAGCTGATAGACCAATAATCAAGTAGGTAGGTAGTTTAAGCGAGTTATTAACGGATTAATTTCTACGTAACTCATTAGCTAGGACCCGACGAATGATGGGTTTCGGGATAATTTCTATAGCAACGCCTATTGGATACTGTAAGTTCTGTTGGTACTTCTGGTAGCCTACTGCGGAGAATAAACAAATCCCTCGAAGGTGTACAGCAGTAGATCCCCATATCACACACTAGATGTATTCCAGCTGAACGGAAACCTAAGTCTGAGGATTACGAATTCTTAACACCACATCCTACCAGGTGCTTATTCTATTACAAATATTCTCAATAAGTATCTTCTTTGTTTTTATACACTTTAGACAAAGAAATACTCCCTGTTTCTCCCAAATGAATCCAAAATCTATTTGTCGTCAAGAACTCTTGGTTTGTACTCGAACAATAATATTGTTACGCGATGTTTTTAGAAACACTCATAATCTATTGTTCTACTCAAATGACCCGATCCGGGGTATATATACCCAGGTCCACTAACCGAGACAACCCTGCGACGAAATTTCACAAAATTATTCAGCTCCCTAATCATAACCTCTAAAATGGCACGATTTACTTCTGACTTAGAATCCACACCCGAAGAGCATTCTACCAAGCCGTGTACAGCGAACTTGAGCGATGTTCTAGGCCAAGAAATCGAATACGAAGATCAGCCTCGCCGCATCCAAAAGATGATACATGAAGCGTCCGACATAGAAAACCAACTTCTTGAACTCTTCCAAGCAACCGAGGATCCAAACTCCACAGCAAAACGTGAGTTCTCTATGAAATATTTACATCTCTTCAAGGAGTACAGTTCTGTAGTACACAACATCGACCGCGCCTTGTACGAGAAGGAGGACCAGAGCGCTTCACCGGAATTACTCGTGAGGTGGGCTATTATGATCTTCAAGACAACAGAGCGTATGATCGGTGCAGTTTCAATGCTCGCTAAGATTGAAGTAGACGAAGAAAATCCTAGGCAAACATGTAACGATATCAACGCAGCTTGTAAGGCGATATTCGAGGCATATGAGACAATGGATAGAGTTGAATACGAGGTTACAGAAGCCTGTCCCCTCGATGCAGCTGATTTGGATCACTTGGCTAGAAACACCCGTATAGTCCGCAACCATCACGAGGAAGAGGAAGAAGAGGAGGAGGATGAGGAGAGTGACGAGGAAAGAACGAAGGTATATAGTGACGCAGAAGACGATTACAATTCGGACTTCTTTGAAAGAGATGACGAGGGATATCTTAATTTGGACAACTATGAATTCTCGGTAGATGATGGACATGTCATCTTAAAAGTCAAGGATGATCGGGAACCTTCAGAATACCAGTAAAAGCCCCAAGTAGACGTTCATCACGTTACGGGAATGGATAGAAGGCAAGTATTCAATGTTTAGAATGATTGTAGTGCTTGACTGGAGTTCTGCAGCCTGTTTTTTTATCTAAAGATTATGTAAAATAAACTTCATGAAAGTAGTAGGCAGAGAGACTTCCTAATAAATTGTCACCTCAAAAATCACAAAAATTAGTATCTTTGAACAAGTGAGGCCTCATAGTATAACGACTTCGAAGCGAACTAGTGGTATTTTCGAAGAATAGATTGAGGTGAAATACGTCTCTGTAATGTGTGAAAATAGGCCAAGTACTCTATTTTTTCATGCTTCCACTGATCCTCCATAAAACCTGGAGACTTGACTTTCAAGGATCTGTTCATCGTCAAGGTGCTGATTGAAGAGCAAAAAAGGGGAGCAGTATGACTAAGCAGCATACCCCTTTCTTCTATCGATAAGATTCGAGTCCTTGTCTTACGTAATCGCGACGTATCTTCAACTTTACTAGCTTCGCAGAAAATTCAATCAGGAATTTCGAATTTTCTACCTTCTTTCTTATGAGAAGCTCTTCGCGAGGCTCTCAACTTTTGCAGTATCTGGGCTGGCACTCTCTCTAATGGCAACAATGCAAACAGCCTAATGAATTCCGTCGCAAGGAAGATCGTGGGTCAATCGAGACCGCAATTGAGGTTTGTAAATCTCTGGTCTGCGAGTCCCCGAACCTCCCTTCTTCGGCGATCATATGCTACGGCCAAGCTCGATTTGCCTGCCTTGGATCAAAAATGGCGTCGCCCAATACCAAAGTTGGGCGAGAGCCCGAACTTACCCGAGAACTCAAAATCAAAATTTCAAACTGTCAAAGATCGCATGTATATTCTCTCCATGTTTCCATATCCATCGGGCAACCTTCACCTCGGACATCTTCGAGTCTATACTATCGCCGATGTGATAGCCCGCTTCCATAGGCTAAGGGGCCATGACGTGCTCTTGCCCATGGGCTGGGATGCCTTCGGGTTGCCTGCTGAGAACGCGGCAATTGAACGTGGCATTGATCCGGCTATCTGGACGAAGGATAACATCGCCCGCATGAAAGAACAGCTAGAGTGTATGAATGGAAGTTTCGACTGGTCGCGGGTTTGTTCATATATACCATTAGAAGAATAGAGCATTATGTGTTAATTGCCACGTAGGAATTCGCGACGTGTGATCCCGAGTTCTACAAGCATACTCAGAAGATATTCCTCCTTCTCCATAAGCATGGTCTTGTAAGCCAGAAAAAAGCAACCGTAAATTGGGATCCTATCGATATGACAGTCTTAGCGAACGAACAAGTCGACTCAGATGGTCGGTCGTGGAGATCAGGCGCGAAGATAGTCCAGCGCGAGCTCCAACAATGGTTCTTTCACATCACGAAATTCCAAGAATCTCTTTTGGAAGACCTCAACAAGCTAAGCGTGGATGAGGCTTGGCCTGAGAGAGTCTTAGCTATGCAAAAGAACTGGCTTGGACGAACAGAGGGTGCTTACTACGACTTCGCCTACGAAGAAGATGGTAAAACGGAGAAGCATTGGCTAAAGATATATACCACAAGGCCGGAAACTATATATGCGGCCCAATTTATCGCCCTCTCTCCTCAATCGCCAATAGTAGAACGACTAGCACAAAGCGATTCAAAGCTCAGAGAATTCGTAGAACGCGTGAAGGATCTCCCTCCAGAGACTGCAGAAGCTTATCGGGTCTCGCAATTGAAGGCTATCAGCCCACTCGAGCTTGGGACGGGAAATTCGGAACAGAGCGTCTCTCCTCTGCCCGTTTTTGTTACTCCATATGTCCGAGGAGATTACGAGACCGGAGCAATTATGGGGGTTCCCGCCCACGATGCTAGAGACTTTGCCTTCTGGAAAAGACACTGTTCTGAAACTTCCCTTAAATATGCTGTTTCGCCGGAACCTGATGGATCTACAGAGAGCCTCAAGAATGGCCCTTATTTAGAATCGGGATATTGTACGCCTCTTACAGGATCTTATGCCAAGATACCTTCCGGCGATGCTGCAAGACAAATCGTTGATCGAATAAACGACCAGTCAGGCCTTGCGCGGCATAGCACGAAGTGGAAAATTCGAGATTGGTTAATTAGCAGGCAGAGGTACTGGGGGACGCCAATCCCAATCATTCACTGCTCTACTTGTGGACCTCAACCTGTCCCTGATGACCAATTACCCGTTGTCTTACCTAAAGTAGATGCCCATTGGGAAGACGGTCGAACCGGTAATCCGTTAGAGACGGCGACTGAATGGGTCAATACCTCTTGTCCTAAATGCCACGGTCTCGCTAAGAGGGATACGGACACGATGGATACTTTTGTTGATTCCAGTTGGTATTACATGAGATTCCCGGATCCTTACAACTCGGAGGCACCGATTTCGGCGGATTTGGCGAAAAGCTACCTGCCAGTTGACATCTATATCGGTGGAGTCGAACATGCCATCCTTCACCTCCTCTACGCTAGGTTCATATACAAGGCTGTCGTAGACCTTCTCGGGTTACCGGTAGATCCCTCGAAAGAGCCATTCAAGAAGCTTATCACGCAAGGAATGGTGCACGGGAAAACGTACTCAGATCCCGATACTGGCCGCTTCTTGAAACCAAACGAAGTTGATCTCTCATCCCCCTCTGAGCCGAAGATCGTAGCATCAGGAAAGACCGCAACGATTTCATTTGAGAAGATGTCGAAGTCTAAACACAACGGTGTGGATCCGACTACATTCATAGCCCAGTACGGATCCGACGCCACTAGAGCCCACATCCTGTTCCAAGCACCGGTTGGAGAGGTCTTGAACTGGGATGAAGATAAGATTCAAGGTGTCATACGTTGGCTTCGTCGCTTCTACGACTTTATCCAGAAAATTCCCATACCAACAGACGGATCCATTCCCCAATTTGACAGTGCATCATATTTCCAATCGAGTAATCCTGCTGAAAAGAAGACCCCACAATATCTCGAAGATGCAGAGATATGGCGGGCGACGCAGAACACCATTATCTCTGTCACCAGCGCCATTGAAAAAGTTTACTCCATGAATACTACGGTCTCTAGCTTAATGGAGCTCACGAACCTTTTGGTCAAAAATAAGAAAGCATCCGATGTGATTAAGCGAGAGGCTTCGCTAATGATTATACGCATGATGGCGCCCATCACGCCCGCCTTCGCCGAAGAGTGTTGGAGCATCCTGAACCCCGGTCGTGGCAGCGTCTTTAACGATTCGTGGCCCGTGACGGATAACTCATTAGCACTCCTCGATTTTCAGGACCGCATCACTTCTATTGTCCAGGTTAACGGGCGGATACGGTGCGTCGTAGATATCCCGAGGAAACCAGAGAGCTTGAAGGACGGAACTCCCGAGTTTCATGAGTGGATCAAGGACAAGATTCTTCAGTCGGAGGATGCGAGACAGAGACTCGTCGGCGATAATGATATTACGAAGGCAACGAAGGTATATGTCGTAAAGGGGGGCGCGACGGTAAATTACGTGATTCCGAAGCAGAAGGAGTAGCCAGCTAGCAGAGGTTGGGTAAAGGGGTGCCGTGTGTATACTGATGAAGGTAGATATAAAAAGATACCCGGCTCAATGCTTGACTTTATGTATGATTGTAAGGCTTGTAAATTTTCCTATCCTATTTTTTCGCCTATATACTGCTAGAGTTCGAAAAGGAGGCAAGAGAATCACCATTGACCAATGAGCGTATTGGATCATGAAAGGAGTGGGTCTCCCGCAGAGCTTTTCTGCGTATCTCGAGATCTTAAAATAGTATTCCTCTTCAACATCAGAGCTGATGAAGGCAAATTTGATAGCTTCTACCCTATCCAAGATCTAGGAGCCGTATCAAATTGCCTAATCAAATTGCCTATAGAAGCGAATGCCACGCCTCCCACCATCCCTCATCCGGCGCGCGAAAGCTATCTCGCCTCACCTCGCCACGCTGCTCCCCGCGTGCAGGGACCTGGTCTCCGCGTGCAACGAGCTGCGATGGATCCGCCGGCACGTGGATAAAATCGTGCCGTTACGGTCTCATGGCCCTGGGACCAAACTCGTCAGCCTGACTAACGCGGAGAGGCAGGAGGATCTACTGGATGAGCTTTGTGGGAAGAGGGGCCACGGCGTCCCGCTGCAGTATCTCCTCGGCACGCAACCTTTCGGCGATTTGGAGATTAAATGTCGGCCTGGCGTGCTCATACCCAGGTCGGAGACTGAGGCTTGGGTTGTGGAGCTTACGAAGTTTGTGAAGTGGTATAGGAGGATGGATACGCGGAAGGGTTTGAAGGTTCTGGATCTGTGTACTGGCTCCGGGTGTATCGCATTGCTGTTGAGTTTGCTTCTACTACGGCGGTTCCCCGGGTTGAGTGTGAGGGGGGTTGATGTCGAGCCGAAAGCTATTGCGCTGGCGAAGGAGAACTTGGCGGACGCCACGGACCGCGCTATTCTGCCAAAATCAGAGCACAATGTTATGTTTGAGGAGGCGGATATCTTCTCTGGGAAGTGGCTCGATTCTTTGGGCGAGGTGGATATATTGGTTTCTAACCCTCCGTATATCTCTGCTAAGGGCTTTAACCACGATACAGGACGCTCGGTACGCAAATTCGAGCCCAAGCTTGCTCTAGTGCCTAATCCGACTACCGATCTCGTATCCTCTATGAAGTGCCAGCCGGAAGACGTCTTTTACGCGAGAATACTGGATATAGCCATGAAGTGTCGGCCGCGCATCACCGTCCTTGAAGTTGGCGACTTAGCGCAAGGACTTCGCGTGGTTCAAATGGCGCGGAGTCGATGGAGTGATGCCAAAATCGAGGTCTGGAGAGATTGGCCCGATATGGAACCCCAAGACGACGAGCAGCAGAGTATTGAAGTTGACGGCGTCAGGGTGTCAATTAAGGGGAGTGGACATGGCAGAGCTGTGTTCATTCGCCGCATCTCCTGAATCTTGACAAATCACCTTCGCCGGACGATTGTGTTATCGTTGCGTTGAGCATTAGTAACCGCCTACCCATCTAGGGATTATATGAGGGATTAATCAAACGATCGCCGAGCCTCTTCAATATTTACAGAATATCATACAGCTATGTACTCAGTACCAGAATCTCGCCCTATTCAAGGCTTCGTAAACCGATCAAAGAACTCCATAACGATCTGCGAAGCTTGTATATGAGTCGGTCCCTCATCTACCGAGATCTGGGAGAAGTTAATCTCAGTCGAAGCCCAGCAATGCCCCATATCATCGACTTTCCAATGCTGCAGCACGCCCTGCGCGCCCCCACACGTCCAGCTCATATGCTGCACATCTCCATCAAAGCTCTCCTCGACGGTCTTACTAGAGTCATCGCACCCGTTTCGAGCAGCCCACCAACCGAGCCACGTCGTGATATTTGGTTCCTGTCCCCCTTCGCCTGCCCCACCGGAGTAGAAGACGCTCTCGTCTGCTCCGCCATGGATCTCCAGGACGGGGAGAGGACTACGCGCTAGAGTGCAATTTGTGTGCTGCGCGTCGTTGTCTGTGTAGAAGGACCCGGATGCCGGTGCGAAGGCGGCGAATTGGGAGCTTAGCGAACTGCAGGCGATCGTATTGACGAAACCGCCGCCGATGGACATCCTAGGGATGATTAGCTGTGTACAGACTAAACTTGCGGAAGGATCTTACCCTGTAGCGTAAATACGGCTGTCATCGACACAGTACGAGTCCCGCATGGCATCTAGGAGATCCGAGACAAATTGCAAATCCTCAGTAACTGATACTTCGGAGTAGTTCGCCCCAGCCCATGCGCCCTAGTATATCATCTGATCAGTTAATTGAATGGTGTGAGGTGAGGTGAAATCTGCTTACGCCGACCCCATTAGGGTAGACCATTATTTTCTATATATCTTGTTAGTCGAACCACGCCTGATATTTGTATCGTGTAGGTGAATAGCCACATGCATTGCCGCTGAATCGGGCCTCGCTCATCTTCGTGTCTGCCTCGAAAAAAAGCCCGATGCTACTCGAGCCATGAAAACCCAGGACAACGGGGTATGGATTTGTTGAGCTGTAGTTTGCCGGTAAGTGGACTGAGTAACTTCGATCCCGCCCGCTGCTGGTAAGGCCGAAATATTGTGTGATATCAGGAAGTGGATGGCTTTTCCCGCAACCCGCTGTTCCTTCGGACGTAGCTGGAACGGCCAAGCCTAGGATGGCCGTCGTGATGGCCGTCGTGAAGTCGGCGAGCTTCATCATGGAGTTAGCTACATGAGCTTCTCAAAGTTAAAGTGAAGGTAATGCACTGAACCATCTTGGCAGGATCTAAGTAATTAATCCAGGGGCTCATGTGGCAATAAATGGCCTACTGACAGAAGATGATCGGCGGCAGCTATCTAAATTTATCAATCACTTACCGAAGGGAAGGGTCGCATGTGATAGGTCAAAGCTACCAGATCCTGACCACCTGCCCGAATAGTAACATCAAGGTCACGGTTTCTGGTTGGACGGAGTGTAATTAGGAGTATCACGAATGTAACATCATCTCATCCATAGAAAAGCAACGTTCATTCCTTATTGATCAGACAATGCGAAGCCGACCGAGAGTTCAGAGTTAAGTACAGCAAGCAGAATTTTTTTTGTCTCCTTTTCTGATTTTACCACCTCTCCCTTTTCCAGCGCCTATGACTTTTCCATGTTCTGTGTTGGAATGTCCCGTCGTAGTGCTCCCCTTCCTAGAGAGCGAAAAGGCTTAAGCAAATGTGTCCGTCCCCTTCAAATGAAACCGAGCTTTTTGTCAAAAATTCAACCACGAATTGAAAATATCGGCGAATAAGTCGAGTTATTGCGTAAACCGTGATACCGTAAACCAAGAGTCAATCCCGTAGAAGTCGAACCGTTTCCCCAGTCGCCCAGGCGATGAGTTTAGAAGTAGTAGTAAATCCATCGCGTGACGAGGTTGGTGATGCAGATGATGGCGACGATCTCGACTCGCGAGATGTCTTCGATGCGGAGAACCTGCACGAAAGAGATTCCGAGCATGGCACAAGCGGAGATCATCTGGCTGATCAACAAGATCCAGATGCCCAAGATCATGAAGTAGTAAATGGCTGAGATGGGTTCGCCTGCCTGAAGTTGTGCCATCTCCTGACGATACATTTTGACAACGGCGACCATCATGTAGAACAGACCAGTCACAAGCTGCATAGTGACCACGTATGTGGCGATTGCAGAGAGGTTGTGAAGGACTTCACTGATCCAGTTGGAGAAGAGCGGGCGAGGTCGATAGATGTTCAAGCATCGAAGGAAGGATGGGTTAGGGATAATCACTAGAAAATAGAGTTAGTTTGCCTCCAATCTCTGTAGATCTCGATATTGTCTGAAGTTTTATAGAGCACTCATGAGAGTAGACAAGATGCCCTACATTAGGTTCTATTATAATCGCTTCGGCTTTTTACGCCTACATTGAGAAAGCAACGAAGAGAAATGACGCAATAAAAAAAAGTAACAATACCATGTAATGAAACCAACATCAATCTTTAGTAATACAAAGAAGAAGAAAGTTACTTACGAAGACGAAACCATACGGTCATCATCATCGCGAGGATGACCAATCCGTAGTTCGGAATAGGGTAACCTGCGATGGCAAGGACACGGGTGATACCGGTGTGCAGGGGAAACTTGAGAACGTTGAACAGCGCCATGTAAAAGATGACCATGACGCCACTGAACCACGAAAGGAACACCCAGAAGATCAGAGACTGGCGAACATTCTCGTTGATAAAGTTCTGGAGAGCGTGCTGAAGGATGAGAAGAGCAATGCCCTCAGGGTCGTGTTCAAGAGGATCCATTGCTGGAGTTGACTTGAGATGTAAGATGGCTTGGTTAGAGGGAACTAGATACTAGTTGATAGGATCTTGTGGTTGTTTGCTCAGAGAGTTGGGAGTTGGTGGATTTTTTTTGCGGAAGCTCACCTAGGAATTTTCGAAGGTGTAGAAGAAAGGAATTGTGGAAAGTTTAGGATTGAGAAATTTCCACTACTTAAGGGCATTGTTGGAGAAAGGAGGCCCCGTAATAGAAGCTTCGCGGCTTGTATGGAGGGGGCGGCTCATCTAGGGCGGCTGGTGCACTGCTGGTTACTTTCTGGGATAGAGTTGACTATTAGAGTATATGGGAGGTCGTCGTGGAGAGCCGTAGAGCAGCGGCGATATCGTAGTTTCACAATTGTAGTATAGACGTCGAAAAGGGGGGTTAAGAATAAACAGTGGTCGACGACGTGGGCTATGTGATCACATAGATGTTACTAATATGAAACGGACCGATATGAAATCTATTCACTCTACAGACACTATACTAGCAAGTACTCCTTTCAATATTTGAAATGTAAGATAAAACATAGACAATCATATAACCAGGTGACTGAAGAAATGTTCAGTTAATATATTATAGAAAAAGGCTAAAATTTCCTCTTTCTTAGCTGAAGAATATCTATGTGAGCAGAATGAAACTCTTGTATTAAACTTGTGGTTTATTGACAGGTATCATGCTGGTAGCTTGGTTGATAAGATTCTCCTGTTCTATAAGTTAACTAGGTATAAAGGGAATGTTATGATCAACTCCATCTATGGACAGAAACGATTTGAAATTTCACTTCATATGAATCAATTCACAAACCCTTGGCCTCGTACAATTTGCATTTGTCAAGAAACATTTCCCACTTATCCTCGAAGCAACTTGAGACTCGTTGTCCTTATCAGAATACATGTATAGTTGAATAGCGGCTGTTCAAACCTCAAGAAATGTAGCATGTCTCTCGTAGTGGGCATCATATCATTTCAGTAAACTTCTTAGGCTTCCAGTTCCTAGACTTAGAGTAATATTTACCCTTATGGACAGCCTAATTTAGGTCGACTGTCAGAATGAAAATAGGGGTAGTGGAGATACCTAGAGCACCTCCTGAGTGGATGCTGACTAAGCAATGTTAGATACAGTCAACTCAAGCCAAAATCAGGCATCTAACCCGCACCTGCTTAATTCCTTGGATAGTAAAAGACCTCTCCTTTCCTTTTGCAATAGAGTACAAAGAGGTGTATACTCTCAATTGGCTGAATGTCACAGAAATCAATCATGTTCCTCGGCCTTCTTTGAGGAGATAAAGTTGACTGGTTGACAGCGAATGACAGATTCTGGTAGAAGTTTAGCGGTTATACTTCTGTCAGAGCTTTGAATAGACGCCCAAAAGAACATCATATCTCCTAGATAGATAGCCTTTGAGCATAGTTTATGGAGAGAAGTCTTCGAAAATAAGTATGAGCAGTTGTCTGATAGAACGGGAGCGGGTAAGTGATTTGAGAGACTTGATCTAATACGCACAGCTTCGTGACACTCTTCCAGGCGTCCTATGTTTATAAGATTCTCTGATATCATAGACACACCAAACGCCCTTGTATAGAAGTGACTGAAGAGTGCTTAGTAATGGAGCAGTGGGGTCGCCTTCTCAGGGGGTCAGGGGGCAGGGGGGTCCGTCTAGCATTGGTAATATCCAATCAAATTTGAGAACAGGAACGATGACCAATAGACCGATATCGTAACTCCGTAAGTCCGAGCGGTCGGAATTATACACAGTACAAACGGGAAACTCGGGGAGACAATTCAACCAACCGAAACCAACGAACCGCACCACACCTATTAGAAAAGATCGAGTCGACAATCCTCGATGGTCTTTATGCTGACATGGCTTTTACCAAGATTAATTTCTCTGTGACAGGTTGCGATCCTGTTCTCCTATTCCAATGTCTTTGCGACCGTTAGTCAGAGGACCGTGGAGGCGCGTCGCCTTTAGAAGGCAGCCAAATTTCATAATTCCGATAACCCCACGACGGTGCTTAAACACGGTCCCGAAATGTCCTGAACCGACATGCGATTGCGCTGATACGCCGTCAATGCCATGGGGGAAGGGCATCGATAAGAGCGCCAATCTAAATGGCCTCATGGCGGCCTATGCGCAACAGGTCATCATATGTACGGGCAAAGACGATTGGGCGTCGCGCATAGAAGAGGATAATAGCGGCGACAATTTGGCCGCGGACTTGAAAGAGTTGATCGGTCGAGGAGGTGTTTATAGTGATGTAAGTTGGAAAACTCCGTAGGAACATAACCTACCTAATACCTAGTAGGTGTATATGCTAATGGCGATCACGTAGCCATTCCATAATGTCTCCATCGTCAACGCTTCTTTCCCCTCCGCGATATCTACACGGCCAGAGGTACAGACCTCGTCTGTCTACCTTATGCCTAGTTTCAAATACATACCATTCATTCCACGAGTGTCATTCGAATCTGTACAAGCCTTAGTCAAAGGCTACCTCTTACCAGAGAAATTACATCCTATGAATGATGGCTTATCTCCGATACATAAGGACCGTCTGACACGGAAGGAAACGTATCAGCAATTGCTGTATGGAGTACGCGACGTGGGAGATGTGCTCGTTCTGATATGCGGACACGGAGAGAGGGATAAGAGATGTGGTATCTACGGACCTATTCTTGAAGAGGAATTTGAGAGACAATTGCCTCGGGCCGGAATAGACGTCCTCCAAGGACCAGTCCTCGACGAAAGGGTCACTGCGCCGCAGCTCTCCGGCACCACATCGGAAACAGAAATAGTACGCACGGCAAGAATAGCCCAGATCAGCCATATCGGCGGCCACAAGTACGCGGGAAATATTATCATCTACTTGCCGCCAAAGTTTAAGAACAGCGCCGGTAATCTCCACCCATTAGCCGGCAATGGAATCTGGTACGGCAGAATAGATCCGAAGCATGTAGAGGGGGTGATTAAGGAAACCATTTTGAATGGTAATGTTATCGCGGACCACTTCAGAGGCGGGATCAACCAGAACGGAGAAGTTCTTAGAATATAGATGTTGTGTATTCCGAGATACTAAGGCGCTACACCGATACCATAGACTCACTGTCTTGTACGATTATTTATGATCAGAATCTCCAATGTACGGGAAAACCAATTAGAACGAAAAGGGATAGGAAAATTTTTGAATTTGGTGTGATTTATAGTTATAGATGTCATGATGACTTTGGAGGTCGTTTACCACATGCCCATTACAGATACCTACCGTCATACCACTCATCACTCGCTACTATCTCTGTCTCTTGTTTCTTTCTTCATAAATCGCGCAGTGCTAGAAAAAATCGTGAATTCGAAATACATCATTTTCCAGAGCCAGTTCTGATATAAGGTGTTCAGCTTGAACTTGCACCTGGCAAGACTAGAAAGTGGCCGCCGCCAGCTGGCACCGTATCAATTTTCATCAATAGCTTCATCCTTTTCTCATCAAAATTCACATCCAAGTCAATCCGAATCAATATATTCACACGAAATTAATATTGAAATCTTTTGATATTTATTGAGCTCACAGAACATTTTATTATGAGTTTATATCGATGAATATTTCATTAGTAGCAAGATGCGCCGGTCGGGTGAGACCGAGTCTCTTCTCCGGCTCACAAGCTGGCTGTCTTAGACTCTGCGCGCTGCCTATACTAAACCAGCACCAAATCTCATCAAGGACAACCTGCATCGTTCCCCTTGAGGCTCAGCCCTTTTCTGTACTTTCAACTCGTCAAAATAACGTACCTCAAAGCCCAACACCGGGACCACCACCACAAGGACCATCACAAGGACTACCACAAGGACAACCGCAAGGACAGCCGCAAGGACCACCCGAGGGACCGCCCGAAGGACCGCCCCCGGGACAAGGCAATCGGTATAAGACATGGATCCTCTTCAACCTCGCCGGCGTCAGCGCCGCCATCTTGCTTGCAATGGTTCTCAAGAGCGCACCTCCGGAGAAGAACCCGGTAATCAACCTGAAGACCTTTAGCCCCTTCACCATAACCTCCAAAGAGCAGGTCTCGCCCACCGCATTCGTCATCACTGTGCGTCCCGGCGACTCTGCCCCCGACTCGCCGGAGGAAAAAAAGGAACGTAAACCAGATGCTATAGGGCCGTATAAGAACGCCTGGGACTATGGGCTCTGGTCCGTCGAGGCGAAGCAGCCGCAATTGCAGATCGCGAGGCACTACACCCCGTTGCCCTCCGAGTCCGACGATCACAGGAATAGCGACGAGGAGCTAAGGTTCCTAGTCCGGAAGATTGACGGCGGCGAGATGTCTACGTATCTGAGCAAGCTTAAAGTCGGCGAGCAAATGCACCTGCGAGGCCCGCACCCCGGTTTCAACATCGAGAAGCGGCTAGGCGAGGCCGAGAACGTGGTTTTCCTCGCAGGCGGCACGGGAATCGCGCCCGCGCTACAAGCTGCGAAGAAGTTCCTAGAGATGCCCATCCCGGAGCAGGAGAAACCCACCGTTTCGATCCTCTGGGCAAACCGCCGCGCAGCCGATGCATTGGGACGACAAGAAGTCCCCGGAAGCAAGGGCGGCGTTCAAGGCTGGTTCAAAGGCCTACGCTCCGACACGTCAGACAAGAAAGAGTCGAAAGAGCCAGACCCCCAGAACGAACCATCGCTCACGCGGCAGATCCGCGAGATGCAAGCCAAGCACCCCTCGCACTTCCGAATAGCCTACTTCGTAGACGAAGAGCGCTCCTTCATCAGCGCGGAAGACATCCACGCCGCCTTCCCCCCCCTCCCGCCATTCCCCTCTACCTCTCCCGCCTCTTCCTCTGCCCCTCCCTCCTCCTCCTCGTCATCAACCCCTCCCGCCAGACAACCCACGCCCCTCCTCCCACCCCCGACCTCCTGCCCCTGGCACTGCAACAGCCTGCTGACCAAGCTCCCCGACGCCGATGACGTAGGCCGGCGCAAGATAAACTGCACCTGCTCGCGCGCCGTCACGCGCAGCTACAGCGCCGCACACCCGGGCGCCAAACCCGGCGCGAACCTGATCCTCGTCTCCGGCCCCGACGGCTTCGTGAAAGCGTACGCGGGCGCCAAGCGCTGGCTCGGCAAGGGCGAGATGCAGGGCCAGCTGGACGGCGTGTTGAAGCAGGTATTGGAGGAGCGCGAGAAGGAGACCGAGGGCAGGGAGAGGGAGAACTGGATGGTTCTCAAGCTGTAATTGTATAGGGGCTTGAAGAGCTAGGTAGATAAGATACCTACTGTAAAATAAGGAAGAATCGTAACTAGTTATTGTACCTTGAAAAGGAGCTAGATTCTCTATGAATATATATTTCAACTCATCCAAGTTTCAACCATTTGAGTTTCACGGACAATTCGAGAATTTCGGAGATCTCCATCTTAATTCATTATTGACCTATCTATTAACTAGGTTGACTTGCGTCCTCTACTCTATGAGTAGCATATCCAGCAACAGAGCAAGCTACGAGCTGACATTATCCACATAACAGGACAATTACATTGATCTTGTGGTCGAAGTATTTCTATGAGAAGCTGAGAGTCATTTTAAGTAGCTTATATGTCGGCTCCCTATGAGCTAGGATCACCGACACATTCTTCCCTCCCTTAAGTTGCCCTCAAAGTGCAACTTAATCTGTAGTTCAATGAAGTCGAACCAAATTGACGAGTACTCCTGGACATTAATTTGTCCTCATAAGCTGTACGAAGACACATAATACTAAAACTTGTTAGCACACGCAGACACTAGCACTTCACTCGACACAAAATAGAGGCAATCACGGCATAAACTCACCGTAACAACCGAGTCCTCCGCCCCCGTATCGTCATACTGCGGGACGTACACATACATAATCAACGCATGGTCATCCGCAAAACACGCGATGACGCGCCCCTCTAGACGTCCGACGCTCAACACCTTGCTCCAGTCCTTCCCGTCAACACGCACCGTAGCCCACTTGTCAGGCCCCTCCTCGCGAAACTTAGTGCTAGGATGCTCTTCCAACGGACACGGCAACTGCGCAGGATCCAACTCCGGGTTTTCAAGGCCATCCCACTTGCTCTCGACATCAAGCGTATCCGTATTCAACCTCAACCGCAAACCCCCGTGCATATTAGCGCTAAGTTCCAGCTTCGGCGACGCGGCGGACCCGGAAGTCAACCCGCGGGACGCCAGGGCGAGTTTGGTGAATCGGTCGGATATCGCTTTGAGCTGTAGGAGAGGCGGGAGTTGGATGTGGACGTCGGGCTCACGGACTTTGGGCTGCATGATCGTTTCGACGGTGTCGGGATGCAGGACCCGGACGGGGATGTCCTGCGTGATGATCTTCTCGCGCTCGCGGTGGAGGTTCGTTTCTAGTGGCTCGTGCGCGAATACGCCGTCGTCGTCATCGTCATCGCGAAGAGCAGCATTTGCGTTTATGGCGCCAAAACGGGCTACACCTTGGGGTTGGGCTTCTTTGTTTGGTGCGGTAGTTGTGGTGATCGTCATAGACAGGACCGGGATGCCTTCTTTCTTGGTTAGACGGATTGACGCTGAGACGCCATTGAGAGCAGATTTGAGAGCGCGTTGGAGAGGACCGAGAGGAAGCTCAAGGTTGATGGTGTTGTTCGGTTCGGCGGATTGTAGGGCATAATTGTCGAATATGAAGTCCATAGAAAACGAGCTATCACATTTGTTAGAGACGCGGTAATCGTGACAAGATTCAAAGGTCGACGAACGCCCAAACTTGGGACCCGGTGTCCGGGATCACGGTGAATCGTACGGTCTCATTGTCGAGGCGGACCCAAGCGATCTTTTCGAGAGAGTTCAGAGCAGCCACCAGTTCTAATCGGTTAGATATTAGAAACGGGTGTATCTTATTGAACTTCTGTTAATGCCATTCTCAACTCACTCGAGAATGTACGTATATTCTTGATATCCGATCGGAACCTCATCTTAGCATTTTCGGGTGACGAAACACCATGACCTCGGCACCAGGCTGTCGGGATTCTATCATATAAGGATACGCGACCGAGCGACACGCAAACAAGAGTGATGTGATTGTTGAAGAGTTGAAGATGATGAGATGAAACCAACCAATAATTTTCAAGGTTAGGTAACCTAATAGTTAGGAGTTACTACTAGCACCTGCATCGGTTGGATCAGCTTAATCGATAAGCTGGAGCTGGAGCTAGATGCCTAAACCTTAACTTGGATTCTGGAACTTTAGCTGGCTGGGATTATAGTGCGGGGTAAGTATATGAAACTATCCCTGGCGACCCATTGAAGCCCGTCCAGCTTTCCGTTTAGGGACCGGAAAGTTGAAGATTATGGAAATCGAACCCCTCCATCTGACACTATACCCCGCCATGTTGAATGCTAACCCCCTAGCGAAATTAGTGGAAGTGGAAATACCCCGCCAACATCATCATTGCTTCAGGTAGAGGCCTCTCTCCTTCCACGGTTTCCGTGAGTGAAGTTATAAGTATAAGTAGTGCTCAAGCTCAAGGAAAGAATTATGATAGAATCCTAGTAAATTCGTGACATCGCCTTCCTCACTTATGTAGACCATGTAAACCATGTACCTAGTACCTAGTACCTAGCACCTATAGAGTCCTACTAGTAGTGAATCTAGAGTCCTAGACCCCCTGAGTGCAATCGTGATAAAAACACACCAGCGCAATCATCAATGTGAATGTGAGAAAAGCCCCTTTATAAAGATGAACACCAGAATGAACACCAGATCCTTGACCTAAGAACTCCTTAGCTTCACGAACGAGCTGTCGTACCATCCAGCCAGCTGTAGACCTAGACCCATTTCATACATGAAGAGATTCAGAGATTCGTTCGTAAACAGGAGAGATCCTATCGACCTGTCCATCCATTCGTCCGTCCGTCCGTCCATCCGTCTATCCTCCTTGCTCTATCTTGTCGTGTCATATGCCCTCCATTTGCGGTTTGCCCTTCCCTGTCTGTCCATACGTATCCCGCACCACGAACCTAACAAGCCGCCAGCCGAATCCTCATCGTGCCAGTCCTCGTACGCCCCTAGATACTTAACCGACGACCGTAACCAGGCGGCGGCGTAGGCCTTCTCGCCCGCGGCGCCGCACCGCAGAACACACTGCTCCGCTGATGCTGATGCCCTCTCGCCATCCCCATCCCCATCCCCATTCCTCCTCCACCAGCACCAGCACCAGCACCGCCTCCAACTCCCTCCTCCAACGGATCCATCCCAAGCTGTCCAACATGCACGACCGTAGCACGGAACGGCGCGTTTCCACCACCGTTCGATCGCTTCAACCCTAAGCTGGGGATCATCGCTTTGAAGGCCGCGGCCCCTCGACTACTGGTGCTAACGGCCGACTCGCCGGTGCCCTGGCGTACCCTCTCGCGAATCCGCTGCATGCGCGCGTCGAAGTCCGCATTCTCAGCACAAGTGCGACACTCGCCCACAACCTGCGCCCTCCTCCTCGGCGCCTCCCTCGGCGGCGGGCGCAGCGGGTGTCCCTCGCGTCTCGTCAACCGTCTCCGCACCTGTCTCTGCTGCTGGTTCACAGGCGGTGTGGGTGGCGGCGGTCGCGGGGCCGCCCAGTCGAAGTGGTGGGGGTAGGGGTTGTGCATGGCGGAGGAGGGGAAGGGCGGCGGCGAAACCAGGTGCCCGCACGGGTGGCGCGCCGTCGTGCGGCAGATCGGACACGACGGGTTCGCCGTCTGGTCCCGGTTGATGGACTCCTGCAGCCACGTCTGGATGCAGTGCGTCCCGAACCGGTGCCCGCAGTGCAGCGACGTCCACGACTCGATTAGACCCTCCGGGTTCGCTAGGCCCACCGGGTCGTGGCAGATGGGACATTCTTCCGGTGGCTCGGGCGCGAGGGCGCGCTGCTTTTGCTTCGTGTCGGATTTTTGGGGGGAGGTGAGGTTGGTGGTGGAGGGGGTTTGTTGTTGTTGCTGTTGTTGCTGCTGCTGCTGCTGCTGTTGTTGTTGTTGTTGTTCGGATGTTGAGGTGATTGTGGTGGTGGTGGCGGAGGAGGAGGAGTTGGAGTTGGTGCCTCGCCGCGTGAGCAGCTTCTTGAGGAGCTTCAGGCTGACCTTGGGTAGAGGCCTCATGGTTGGTGGTCAGGTCGCTGATTGGGGAGACGCGAGATAGTAGTTGTAAGGAGGATGAAATAAGGTTGGTATTGTTGGTAGTGATATTGGAAATCAATTACGGGAGCGGGAGGAATAGGCGGGATGGTCAGAATTGAATTGACAAGGCTCCAGCGGGTTGGTAACTCCAAAGCCTGCCTCAGGTTACCGCAGAGATACGGCCAGGTAACTTGTGCGAGCGTTGTTTTAAGTGGCAGGACACTTAAGTCTTAAGAGGTACGCGGCAACAGCAGCTTTCAAGTGGAATGGCAAGCGAGCTGCATCCGCGACCACAGTATACACACAGTCAGCGTCGGGTGCAGGACAGTAAAGAGGTCGCCGTACACTGGCAGACTGTGTAGCTGTTTAGCCCGTTTCGGCTTTTGGCTGGGGAATCCAATCCAATCAACGGAACGGTTAGGGTCAAGAGAGATGTCTTTCTTCTGCTTTTTGAGACACTGGTCTCAGTCTATTTTTTTTCTTTCCTGTTTGCTTCAGAATTATTGTGTCTGGCGTTCTCGTGCGTGACCTAGGCTGCCTAGTTGTCCTTAACAGGAGCCGGGAACGTTTGGGGCGCTGCTGAATCGGTAGGATACCTCAGGTCCTTCAGGGAGATTAAGCCTTAGTCTTTAGATAGGTACCCTGGGAAAATGTCTAAGTGGTCCAAGTCGAACCGACGATTACGGAGGAATGATCAAGTAAGAGACGAGAACGATAATTGCTAGGGATAATTGTTGGGGAGGGAAAACCCTAGCACAGCCAATCCATATCACGTCCTGATGATGTGATCGAAATGATTCAGATACGGTCGCGGGCCGTAAATCGATTGGTTGCTGGGGAAGGGCTTTGTGTTTTTTTGTGTTTTTTGTGTTCAACTCGCTCGATGACTACGAGGTCCAGAAAGCCAGAAAGGCAGCCTCATTTGTGAACTGGGATAGGCCAAGGCAGAATGGGGAATTCGGAAATCCTCCTCATGCGATCAAATCAGAGCTGACTTCCGAGGTTGTGGAACCCTTTTGGGCTCGAATTTCTTGGTATTAGTCCCAAGGTTTAAAAGAAAGGAAAGACGGTTTAAGAGGACCAATGGTTTTTGGTTCAAAGCTCAGGCACAAGATCTTATATGGTTATATGGAGGTGGTGGATGGGCAGACACGAAGGTTTTTTTTTTCTTCCCGTCCCCAAGGTTTTAATATTCACAAGGGTGACTTAGACAGGATAGGATGCGGGATAGGATACAGGATACAACTCTGCATCGACAATTTACTATGCAGGCTCCAACGTATGTATATTATGTATATAATGTATATAAAGCACGAACAATAGGAATAATAGCCTGTCTACTGGCTATGGAGTCAAAGCCAGCTCCACCACACTTTACTTAGGTCCTAGGTATGGCATCATGTGCGCTGTATTGTACCGGATTATATCGCAGCAAGGACTAGAGCGAGCACTGACAAGGCAGATAAGCGGTACTCATGTGCGTATTTTCTTACCCTTTTCGAGATGGCCGAATTTGTGATGGTTGCCGGGATGCAAGATAAGGCTTGGAATAATACCTGGAATGTGATTCTAGCCACGTGCAGCCAAGGCACGATTGGATTCATTAGCACATACATTATGTATGTCTAAGTGCTAAGTGCTAGGTGCCTAGGTAAGTGCCTACCGTCCATACATCATGATAGGTAGCCCTGGAGGTCATTCCGCATCCGGTCGAGAAGATCCAATCCCTTAGTAAAATTCCATCATCTCCCGCGCCAACCTCTTCTAACTAATATTGTGGTTCTATGGTCCGAGTGCTAGGCGGGTATTCGCAATCCGGGGGTCAAAGACGGGATTGGTATTATATCAAGATACCGTGGTAATTATCTAGGATTCTAGGTTATCCTCCTCATTCTTGTCTCTTCTAAGTTTGTTAGTCCGGATGAATGAGAGAAATGGTCTCAAGCTTTGGGCTTCCTCGAAGGTAATTCTGAAGCTTTACTACCTAGTTCTCATCCGCCTCCATTTAAGCCTATTTTCGTTATCCATGGGAACCTAACCTCTCAAATGTCTAAGAATGTAGCTGTGTTGGGTACATAGTTCAACATTGAGCAAGTGATTCAACGCCGAGTCTAGGCCAATCAGTGTAAGCCTTGAGGCAAGATCTAAGTGAGGCTTACTGCGTATAGTGAAAAGGAAACCGATTCGCTCCAAGAATCTGGCATGAAGAAATGGATGAGAGGTGTTTCATCTACATGCGGATAATTACCAGTGTATCCAAGCTTTCATATACTTCATATAGTATATATGGCACCCATAATAAGACATCGGGATATCCTCCTACCCTACCTTCTCATCGCCCCTGTCCCGATGTCCCGATGTCCCGATAGCTTGGATCAATTCCGAACCCTATGGTACGACCTCGTTGCGTCAAGCAAATGCCGAATCGCAGCAAATCGGAAATAATCTGCTTGACGTGCAGAAATCGTCCGGCAGGTAAAGACCCGATCCATAGCATTGGATACTATGGAGGAATAAGCAGGTTTGCTTAAGCGATATAAAAAATCCACTCGGTAACCAAGGTGCGACTTGTTCTTGGACCATCCGATCCAAAAAGAAGACTGGAGTAGGTTATTGGTTACTAGGTATGTATGTCAATTTGGTCATATCGATCCATATGACGAACTTAGTGGCCTCAATCATCGCTCTCGGAACTTCGTCTGTAATGAGACATGCAGGTTGCACCTGGAAAGATGAGGATCCATATCCAGACACCGAAACTCACTATATATGGTTACAAGATCCTGTCAAGTCACGTTCACTCGCTCAAGGATAATCCGTACCCCAATCGAATCATGACCATCCTGTGAATCAGCTGTTCCCCGATGCCCTCTTCTCTTGGGTATTCGAACAACAATTTCCCATGTCCAAGAAAATACAATCGCTCTAAAATCACGCTACCAGATTCATCCATTTGCTGAGAACGGGGGAGACGTGCTACCGTCTGACACGACGCGTATTATCGTCTTCCTCATCGCTGTCGTCTCGGAAACCCTCTTCTAAACTGCACTCCTTATAGTTAGCCCTTCTGCTCTAAAGGGAGTCTTCTAGTTACTAAGAAGGATGTCTTCTTCACATACTCTCTGCTTAACCTCCTTATGTTATCTGTATGGACTGGTATGTGTGTGTCCAGTGACAGCGCGTGCCGGCGGTCGTCATCTACGTCGTCGAGTTCTTCGCCTTCCTCCGAGCTGAAGCCGATATCAGAAGCATCGTCTGCTCCTATCACGACACGGTCGCGTGAACTGAAGCGCCATCGCGACGGAACTAACCACCGAGCTATCACGTCTTGGATCCTCCCGCGTAAAGTCGAGGTATGGTTGGATATCGTATCGAGCGGGAGGTATTGGCTATATCGAGTTCGGTAGTGCCGCCATAACGGAACGATGAGATAGTTGGATAAGAGGAAGAGTATTAGGGAGATGACGGCAGGTATTATTAGAGTCTAACTTTATGATAAGTCTTGTAATGATTCAAGTGTGATCCTGCAGTGCACACCTACTTTGACTACAGAAAGCGTGGAGCCCATCGTGTTCGTGATGTTGTAATGCCTTCCCCTATTAGACTAGCATGGTAGGAGCGCAATCCCTTTATACAGAGTTTGATGAACAACGTGACCAAAACCGATCGCTTAGGATTGCAGGACCTCCAAGAAAGTCGAGCGGCGTCAATTTCGGAATACTCGTATCGTATTGATGACTGTTGTTTGTGGAGGCTCGAGGTGAGGACGCGGCGAGATGATAATTATCCGTTCGTACGATGTAGTAGTTCGTAAGGCTATACGGCACTATAGCCAAGAGCAAACAAGCGGTAGCAAGGCTAGGACGACCAATTATCCCTTCAACGCCAAGTAAAAGCTCATTTGGAGCTTGCCTCCTGTCAGTCGTACTTTGTAAGGCTGAGTTATGTATGGAGATGGTTACGTACGCGCAGTTACAAGTTACAAGCTACAAGTTACAACATCCATGGCATCCATGGATCTTGCTTCCAGGACATGCTTACATAAGTTGAATTGACAGACTGCAGTGGTCAGAGTGGTCTTCACTGCTTCCTCATTGGTTAAGCTTCCAAGGTTATTAGCGGCCAAAGAATGGGTCTATCTACTCACGGACTACCTGGCACTTGGGGTACTTGAGGGATACATAAATCTGCAAGGTTCACTAGGTTCGCCGTTGCCGTTGCGTAAGGACGTTGTTACTCTAGGACCTAGGTAATCACTCTATCTTGACTGAAATAAATCTAATATTACTATATATTATCTAGGTAATGCATGAATCGCCTCTTATCGAGAACAAGAATATTCATATCACGGCCCCATCATCGCATTATGTATTAATTACTATGTACTATGTACTACATAGTATAAAAGGTTGGCCCCAAAGGTACCAGTAGTCATATGCGAATCAGCAGAGCTACATAGTATGTGCGCTACGAACAACCGATGGACCTCAAATGTTCATCCCAAATCCTTCAAATTGGCCTCCAACTATCCAATAAAGGCCGATCCCTCCTCCTCGACAGCGCCGAGGGGCCAAAAAACGGAGCTGAGAGTGCATGTATGCAACCCCTATTCTGCGCATCGGCTAAAGATCACCATCAGCTAAGAGCACTCGTACAGTAGTGTCCTACCACTCATCCAAACATTTGCAAACGCCCGCAATCCAACAGTGTCCAATGAGGCAACTACCTACCAGCTTGGACTGCCGAGTAGGATGAGAATGTGTCTGTGTTGCGCCGGCCTAGTCTTGGTTCATACCTCATACCGGAGTACGAACGTATCCATACGATGGATCATGAATAGTAGTAGTGTACACTCTGCGCACTGGGACACTTAACCCAAGTAGTGCATAATAAGTATGTAGACTGTAGGACCGAGGTATTGCGTATGGTACGTGAACTTGCAGAGTTTTGGGGTTTGGGGGTTTGGGGGTCTGGGGATCCAAGGCAACCTCAGATCGCATCATTATCACCATCGTCGTGTTGGATCTCCCAGGGGTTTATGTTCCACTTCAAGTTTCAGAAATGTCCACACCTTTCGACGTCCCACCTACATGGTCGTATCGTGGGATTTTTTTGGCGATAGAAATCGGTGATGTCCCGCACCGATTGCATGGGCACTAGGTACATGATAGATGATCGATTACACGGCATGAGATGTGTATACGCAGTACCATTCCAAATTTTGGCATAGGTGAAACAAAGAAACAATTAGGGGCTTTTTTTAATAATTAGTGTTACAGTACAGATGACGGGATATGATTTGAGCAATTGAGAAACGATTAATCGTTCAAGGTTCTTCATTATTACGTGCTTTAAACTTTACGAAATACATATTAAGTACTAGAAATACTGGGTACAAATTGTAACTTCCTCCTGTCATAAAAATGAGTAGCAATAATAGTAGCCACGTTGTGTAAAGACACACCTGATTCCTTCATCCTGATTGGAGCCTAGCTGGATCTAATTGCACCTAATTCGAACCTGGCTCTCGCTTTAAATTCAAATCCGTCAGGTACTAGGCGTTTATCGCAAATGGGGAATGAGTCTTTGGTGGTCTTTGGAGGGAGGAGGGGGGGGTTAAAGTTGGGAGAGTTGGAGGGAAACGGCGATAATTAGAACATCCTTGGATCATATAAATGTATATACAGTACCTTGAAATGTACCCTACACGTTGCACCAAGTCACATCTCACCGACCACAAGGTTGTTCGGTACTCTGTAGGATAGGTAGGGTACAAGCCGTGACATCGCACAGGTGGCTACTACCTAGTAGGTATGTACCTACTAGGTAGGTAACCTTGCTTCTTGTCAAAGTCTCATCAATCGGCAAACCTCCTTTGAGCAACATTATCACATTTGTCGATAACCCTGAACCTTCTTCTTGGAGTCTGGATTAACTCTGGATTAACCAGAACCAGAACCAGAATTGAACCTGGGAACTTTCCTTTTTACCCTAACTTTGGAACCACTTTCTCTAAATTCGATCCTTTAAACCAACAACGACGTCGATTTCACCATCGATGCGGGAGCACTGTGGTTGGAATTGTTGATTGTTGCATTTCCATGTAGTGTTGTGTGTGTCTTTCAGTTCTATGTACGTATACCTACTATCTTATAACCCCTATTCAATGACATTCACCTTTCCACTCGTCCACTCATCACCTATTATCGCCGTATACAGCATACCTAAACCAGCATCTTCGGTGTCGCTTGGCCCCCCCTCCCTTCTCTTGTCGCGCATTTCTTGTCTTCCAACTCCCTTTCTAGCCTTTCTAGTCAATCTCGTCAGATGGGTCAAAATTACCGAAAATACAGTATTAAATACAATATACCGTATAAATAATCACCTAATCACCTACACTAGCTAATCCTCACGGCCCTCACAGCCCTCATACGTATCCGTATCCTTGCACGGCCTTACCAGTATCTACTGCTTAAACTGCTTCATCGTCAAACATCATGCTAATCTTCCACTTCCCGCTTATGCAAGTCTTCACCTGATTTCAGATCTACAATTTCAGTCTGTATATTCCTTGCGAAATCGATATTCCCTGCTATAGAACACGATGCAACTCAACCGACGCCTTCGATATCCAATACATTGACGGCAGGAATCCGATATCCCACTTAAAAAAAAAAAACAGCTCGATCATTTCTTTCGCCCGATTCCGAACTCGAGATTAAAAACGTACGAGAACTTTGGTAGATCAAATTAATAATTGTTAGAGAGTGATCAGAGCGCCTGCGTCCTAGCGCGCCCTCTCCACCGACGCAGCCATGTCGTCCGCTGGGAAGGGCTTCTTTTCTAGGAGTAAACATAGGAGTGATAAGAGACATACCGGCAGCGAGGAAGGACGTTACCTCGGCTCTGATCAGGAATCCATAATATCGCGAACTTCTCGACATGCTAGAGCCTCGTCGATAATATCCGTCGATAGACCGGTCTCCCCTGACGCCGGCGTTAACAACAATGCCGGTGTCATTACCGCAATTCCCTACGATACTACGCATGCAGACCAGCGGAGCCCTATACCCGTCGATTACCTCCCTCGAGGCGAGCAGCTACCCGTGGGCCGAGAACTTCTACCGCATCAACTGAACAAGGCGACCGCCGATTTTCACCAATATCCTACATTTGATGCGAAAACCCTTTCCACCATGTCTGGCGTGTCTGGCTCCCACCTTTCAGCGCGCCCGGCACCCGGTGCCAATAATATAACGATGGCGTCTACCGGTCGGCAAACACAATTCCATCAATGGGGCCCAAATTCCGGCAACCTAGCACCACGGGGAAGCACAGCATCTTCGATGACGACGAGCACCGCCTACGGCGAGAGATGGGATTCCCTCCCGGGCTACGGCATGCAAGGCTACGGCAGAACATCCAGGCAAAGCGACCAATCCAGCGTATTTTCAGGTAAAGGAGTATCCCCTTATGAATACACACTCAAACGCTCATCCAAAATAGCACTACCTAGTGCAACGTCCCAGAGTTCCATTGCATCGCACCCCTCGAGTAGAGATTCGCATCGTTTAACTAAGCTTCCAGGATCCCCGGGTCATCTTTCTCCTGGCGTCGGCGGCCCCGCCGAAGGTCCTTCTTTCACCAGACCGGAAGACGACAGGGTCACGGAGCAAATGTTTTACGAGCTGATGGTCAAGCGAGGATGGCACAACCTACCTGAGCAGGCACGGCGACAAATGCAGGCGTATCCGTCGTCGAAAAAATGGACTCTTATTTACCAAGATCGTCTTACGGAGTGGCAAGGTGAGCAGAAGAAGAGACAGACAGCGAGATCAGGGCAGTATTCAGACGTCAACATCGCCGCATCTTCCGATGAAGAAGGCTCTCCCGAATGGTACGTACGCAAAGTTATGGACAATACGTTGGACCTGAAGGGACTAGGCAGTCTCGAAGTCAACTTGCGAACTCAACAGATAGGATGGGTGAAGCGATTCATCGAGTGTCAAGGACAGGTGGCTCTCACCAACGTCTTGTTGAAACTTAACCGCAAGAATCCTGTAGGACCCTCGACTCCGTCCGACGCAAAGGCGAGCGATAAAAACCTCGACAAAGAATATGATATCTTAAAATGTTTGAAGGCTTTGCTGAACAACAAATACGGTGCCGACGATGCGCTCGCCCATCAGCAAGTGGTCGTGGCTCTGGTCACTTCGCTTATATCTCCGAGGCTCACGACACGAAAGCTCGTCAGCGATGTCTTGTCCTTCTTATGCCATTGGGATGGGGGCGAAGGACATATTAAGGTCATCCAGGCCATGGATGTAGTGAAGAGTCAGCAAAACGAGAATGGCCGATTCGACGCTTGGATGCGACTCGTCGAGGTTACGGCAGATGGACGTGGGAAGATGGGCAGTCTCGTGGGAGCCAGCGATGAGGTCCGCAGCGGTGGCATCGGCATGGAGAATCTGTTGATGGAATATGCTGTCGCGACACTCATCCTCGTGAACTCGATAATCGATGCGCCCGAAAACGATCTCCAGCTTCGCATGCATATCCGGGCGCAGTTTGGCGCTTGTGGGATCAAGCGGATCCTCACGAAGATGGAGGCGTTTCAGTATGACTTGATAGACAAGCAGATCGAGCGATTCCGGACCAACGAAGCTATTGACTACGAGGATATGCTCGAGCGGGAGAATAGCAGCATCAAGGACAGTGTCGAGGGTGAGGTTAAGGACCTCAACGATCCTGTCCAAATTGTCGATGCTATTCAACAGCGACTGCAAGGCTCTAAGACGCACGACTACTTCATATCGGCATTGCAACACCTACTTCTAATTCGAGACAACGATGGAGAGGAACGTTTGCGCATGTTCCAGCTCGTTGATTCGATGCTTAGCTACGTGGCCATGGACCGGCGATTGCCGAACATGGACCTCAAGCAGAGCTTGAATTTTACGGTCCAGAATCTCTTGGACAAGTTACATACGGATTCTGAGGCCCGTCAAGCTCTCGATGAGTCTTTAGAGGCTCGGCAGATCGCCGATGCCGCTATGGCAGAGCGAGATGAGATGAAGGCACAGTTAGAATTAGGGGCAGATGGGCTCGTAGCAAAGCTTCAGAGACAACTAGACGAACAAGCTCGTTTCATCGAAGCACAGAAACGTCAAGCAGATGGCTTAAAGGCCGAAATTGAGAATATGCAGACGGTCCGTGCAAAGGAGGCGCAACGGTATGAGCTGGAGACGAGAGAGTTATACCTCATGCTGAGGGATGCCCAAGATGTTGCTGCTTCACAGGCTGTGAAGAGCAGTACTGGAAGCAGGATAGCAGATGAAGACCCCGCCCGCATGCAAGGTATTTTGGACCGCGAAAAGCTTATGGATCGACTTGCGATGCAGCTCGAACGACAAAAGACCCAGTACAAACTTGAAGGCAGAGTCTGGGGCGAGACGATTGGACCTTCGGATCGCTTACGTGCTCTTCGTGAAGAAATGGAGGGCTACTCTGACAACTATTCCGATGGACCAGAGGGCTCAGGGCTTCCGCCCCCAGGCATGGCTACCGGCATGCTTGGAACCGTCAACCGCCAGACCAGATTATCAAGGAAACCCGTCAATGGACAATATACCGACGAGGGCGCCATGGAGGGAGAAGACGATATCGTATACGAGAAACCAAGAGTCGTCGAAATTAGGAGACCTGTCATGGACCCCAAGCAAGCAGCCAATTTCCTCAGCGAGATTCACGCGAAGGGCAGGAAGGATGAGGTTAGCGATTCTGAAGAGGGTGATGGTACAACTACCGGTCCCTCACATCCAAGTCTGGAATCACAATCACCTATCACGCCAAGCGAGAACGAGCCGCCGAAGATTCAGATCAGCGACACTACCGCTCCGCCCCCGCCTCCACCACCACCACCACCACCACCGATGCCCGGCCAACTTCCGGGAGCCCCCCCACCTCCTCCTCCACCTCCTCCTCCTCCGCCAATGCCGGGTCAAATTCCGGGAGCCCCTCCCCCACCGCCTCCCCCGCCTCCCCCACCTCCGATGCCAGGAATGCTCTCAGCTGGCGGTCCTCCTCCCCCTCCACCCCCACCGCCTATGCCCGGTATGCCCGGTGCTGGCCCGCCTCCGCCACCTCCACCAATGCCTGGTGCCATGTCTGGTCATTTCCTCTCTGCACAGAATAGCTTTGCTCCCACACCAACCATGGGTCTTCCCGTTGTTAGGCCGAAGAAGAAGCTCAAGGCCCTCCATTGGGACAAGGTCGATACTCCCGAAACAAGTCACTGGGCGGCGCATGCTCCTTCTGTGGAGGAAAGAGAACAGAAATATGCCGAGCTCAGCAAGAAGGGTATTCTTGACGAAGTTGAAAAGTTGTTTATGGCTAAGGAGATCAAGAAGCTTGGTGTTGGAACCTCTAAGAAAGACGACAAGAAGCAGATTATCTCCAGCGATCTTCGGAAAGCTTATGGTAAGGGCCATTCAAGATTGCTACGATCTCCTTGGGTGCTAACTTTGATACAGAAATTGCTTTTGCCAAGATGTCTTCGTATTCTGTAGAGAAGATCGTCCAAACAATTATCCACTGCGACAAGGAAGTTCTCGATAATCCTGTGATTATGGACTTCCTACAAAAGGACGATATGTGCAATATTCCAGATAATACAGCGAAACTCATGGCGCCGTACAGCAAGGATTGGACTGGTCCAGAGGCTAACAAAGAAAATCGCGAACAAGATCCCTCCGAGCTAACCCGGCAGGATCAAATTTACCTATACACTGCCTTTGAGTTACATCACTATTGGAAGAGCAGAATGCGGGCATTGGCATTAACACGAAGCTACGAATCCGATTATGACGAAATCAATGAGAAGATCCATCAGGTCGTCTCAGTATCAGAATCTCTAAGAGATTCCGTTTCCTTGATGAATGTCCTTGGGTTGATTCTTGATATCGGTAATTACATGAACGACGCAAACAAACAAGCTAGAGGTTTCAAGCTTAGTTCGCTTGCCCGCTTGGGTATGGTTAAAGATGACAAGAACCAATCAACACTTGCAGATCTCGTCGAGCGTATCGTGCGCAACCAATATCCCGAATGGGAAGGCTTTACGAACGATATTCAGGCCGTTATAGCCGCCCAGAAGATCAACATCGAGCAGCTCCAGGCGGATGCCAGGAAGTACATTGATAATGTTCGCAACGTCCAAATGTCGCTAGACAGCGGGAACCTCAGCGATCCTAAGAAGTTTCACCCTCAGGACCGTGTCTCGCAAATTGTCCAACGGTGTATGAAAGACGCTCGTCGAAAGGCTGAACAGATGGCGTTATACTTGGAAGAGATGATCCGCACATACGACGACATCATGGTCTTCTACGGCGAGGATCCCAAAGACGACAACGCTCGTCGCGAGTTTTTCACTAAGCTAGCCATGTTCCTTCAAGAGTGGAAGAAGAGTAGGGACAAGAACGTCCAGTATGAAGAGACGCGACGCAGGAACGAGGCAAGCATGAAACGAAAGCATGCTCAACTCAGGGTTCAAGGAGCCGTAGAGAGTGGTCCGCCATCGCCGGCTTCCGCTGGCGCAATGGATTCCCTACTAGAGAAATTGCGCGCTGCTGCGCCGCAGACGAGAGATCAACGAGACAGGAGGAGGCGCGCGCGTCTAAAGGATCGTCACCAAGTTCGTGTCGCCTCGGGCCAAAAGATACCCGATCTCAACGAGATACCCGAGGCAGAAGCCAATCTTCGTTCCGAAGGTACCAATGGCACCGCAGATTCCGATGCCAATCCTCTCAGTCCTGACCTAGTCTCGCCCGCGGAGGTTCCCGAGGAAGCTGCTGACGATGGTCTGGCCCATAGAGCTGCCATGCTCCTGCAAGATATGAGAGGCGGCGACGGAGCAGAGGACGAAAATCCCGAAAAACGGGATAGCTTAAGAAAGTCGGCGGCCGAAGAAAGGAGAGCGAGACGTCGGCGACTAAAGGGAGGTTCCGGCCCGAGCACGAGCGCTGCCGACGACGATGGAGGAATAAAAGCTCCTATACCGGAAGAACCAGCATCGACTGCGGAGGAATAATAAATCACAGCGAAATTTGGAATCGAATCCAATCTTCGTTGTTTTCGTCTATTCAAACGATACGATATATAATGTCTACATATATTATGAACTCACTTCTAGTGAGGGAAGAGTGTACGAATCATCCTGATGGACGAGAACTACGATGCAATTGTAGTGGAACACTTTGGGCTCAAGGGACTTCGAAGGAGTCCAAGGCTCACATACTATATATAATAGCTGGTTTGAAAATTCAGGTTCTTGAATTAGCACTCGCTCCCCTTTGCTCTAACAGCAAGAGCTACAATTCAACCAGCACACCAGCACACCATACTCTCCTGGCCCCGGCTCGCCCATCATACGCGCTCAAGGGTACTACTAACCCCTTCTCACCGGCCATCGAGGATGGACATACTATTCAGCTACCAGAACCGATGTGAAACATCGAGGAGCTACCTACCGCCTCATAAGGCCGCCACAAGAAATCCCTTTGTCATTATCAGTTTATAAATTCGACACACCCCGCGACCGATTGGGTCAAAAGGGCAAATATTTCTTGACAAGGTTCTATTTACAGTGTGTAAGAAAACCAGGAGTCAGGCCGTCCGAACCTTTTTCTATGTCGGATGGGCTAAATAAGGGAGCGGGATGACCAGACGGGGGAAATGTCAGGGGAAAAACCAGTGGGCAAGGGCTTGTCGAAGAAAAGAGAAATGGAGGCAAGCCGAGCACAGCATTACCACTACTATGTACTTAGACCCTGTAGTTTCTACGTGGCAAAGGAGACTTAATAATTTGCTTCTTGCTATATTTACCTACTATGGTCTTTTGGTCAGTAGTGTATGTATATTGTTGTTGTTATTGCTTGATACTGTAGTTGGTTGTGATCATGACTCTTCGGATACATGCCAGATTGCGGGACGTGAGCCGGGTAGTTTTATGCCAACATCAGCTCTTCTTATGTCTTGACTATATAGTATGCATAGATGAGTACATTTACGTAGTTTGAACCAAAGAAAGCCTGATTTAATCTGTGAGCTTTTCGTTTGCCGTGTTGTACTCATTCATACCAGGTGCCAACATATAAATACCTACCTACCTAGGTACCTAAGCACCTAGCTGGGAAAACCCTCTTCGAATATGTTGAATGCAGGCATCATATGCCTGTATTCAGTACACTGGAAGGTACAATCTTGAATTGTATCGGAAACAGTATATACACGAACTGTCTCCAAC
>MU386003.1:0-54017 GCA_022497145.1 Rostrohypoxylon terebratum
ACACTTGACCTCTACGATTACTGTTACCTTAAAATCAAGACCCCCTTATGAAGCTATACTTACTAAGCCTAAGTATAGGTTCGTCACATATCTCTCTTTGGTACTCACTTCCTCAGTCAATACTGCATGCTGCACAGTCAAGTTCTTGTCCGTAAACCCGTACGTCTCATCCGCAATATCTTCCCATATACTTTTACCCAGGATAATTTCCACATGCTTTTTAGACCAGTTGGTGGACCCCTCCTTGTTTTTGAATTTATATTTCTTAGTAAAAGAACACATAACCTCGGCATTTCTTGGAATTGGGTGTTGCCGTACGTTACTCCCGAAGTTTCGCCTTCGTTGACGGTTTGAGGCAGTCTTCCCTGGGATGCCGAGTTGCCTCTGAAGGACCTTGCAGCAATCCTCTAAATTGCATGGAATTTCCTTTTCCACGAAGAGAGCTTCCTTGGGGAAGAGCATCATAGCTGTTTCCATATCGGGCCACTTGCCATCAAGTAGAGTAGAATTTTTAAGTGCGTTGTACAAATGGATTGTACTTACGAAAGCAGTATCAAAATTCAGCATTTCAATACTGAATTTGTGAACTTTTTCTTGAGCTTCAAAAAGAGTTAAACCACAAAGCACTGGGTTCCTTCGTAAGAATCCATGCTGGTGATTCTGGTCTAAAAGAATTGTGCCAAGCAACTTAACAAGCTCGTTTCCCTTCCCGCGTGTTGCTTTCTCTTGTGCCGGGCTCATAGCTGGGAGCTGTTTCAGAAACTCGATATACCCAGTCATTTCTTCCTCTAGGGATAACACTCCCCGCAGCATTATGCTGTATGCTGTTTCCACCTTCTTCGGGTACCTTCGCTGTAGGTCCAAGAATAATTGTCCCACAAACGATAGATGAATCATGTCATGGGGCATGTATGCCATGTTCCTCATATCATTCATGGCGCAATCCTGCGCTATACCTACAGTCCATTTCGTAGCAAGAATGTGCGACTGAGTAAAGTACCAGTCTAGAATTAAGACATCATTCTTCCTTTCGGGACATCCTTGATTTAGTAGAGAATAAATCTCTTGACCAGGTTCGTTATATGTGATGACCTTCTCGTCCTTGTATTTGCACAAGAGAGATAAGGGAGTTAACAAAAACTCATCGATAAACTTGTACATTTTTCCCAATATCATTCGTTCGGAACCATTAGAGTCGATTTCCCACATTTGTTCCTCGGTCAGGCCCGACGCATCGGCCATAGCCTGACACAGAATGTCGACGAGTTCGTTGACGCCTCCATGATGTTTACATATTTGGCTAACATCTTGTATCATATCTTTGATTATCTCTACGCCTACACTTGTCAATAGTGCTGCGCTTGGCAAGGGGTAATGCGTCAAGCTTGCGTCCTCCCCCAGAACATGAGCCCAGGTTTTCAATAAGAAATCTCTGATTATAGATATATCCTGGAAAACTTGGTGTAAGGCGAAAACGGCATCTTCTCTGGATACCTGTGGCTCGATAGAGTAGTGTATTTTATTCTTTGACATAGAATGTGCGGTATCAAAGGTATAGGAGGCGGGTTCGGACACGTCATCTGTGGATAGAAGATTAAAGTAATTCGTAAAGTCGAGGTCTTTAGTTTTATCAGAGTCCGATCCACTTTTTGGGTCGACTGAGTCTGCACCAAAAGACATTCTATAATGGAAGTATGATTATTAGTGGTGTTGTCCCTCTAGAACTACAATCCCTCATGCAACAGGGGCTATCAGATGGATCTGAAGATGTACAGGGCTCTGGAGCCCGCTCAGATAGACTTGGCGCAGAGATAAAATGGTTGCGAGAAGGAGGGATAAAACGGTTAAGAAAGTGCTCACGAACCTTGGTCTCAATATGGTATAAATACTAGCGAGGACGCTCACGAAGTGTCCGTGATGATCATTTGCCAATGAATTCAGGTCGTGGCCGTACTCTCTAAGAAGCCCGCTGAAGTTTCCACGGGTTTTAATCACCCGACGGAGCGCGGCAGAAATGCTCTTTGGTACTGATATGGGCGGTTGAAAGTCTGCAATGAATTTCGCAAGAGGTATGAAATTCTTGATAGCGATTATATGGGTTTGGTTCTCTTTTAGAGAGGTCCTTGCCTTTCCCTTAGGGCGGCTGTTCGACAAAACGGGGGGTTTCAACAACTCCTTATTACAACCATTCGCTTTCGCCGTCTCAGCCTATCATCATTTATTAATACGGGATGTCAAAAGTAGGACAGGCCTGATAGCTAGACACTTACTAGCCAGCTTGCTACATAATTGGTATCAGCTGTGTATTGCTGGTAAACTGAACGAAGCTCGTCGCCGAGCATCTTGAATGAAAGCTCCTATGAGAAAGCTTGAAAAGAACACGAAAGATAGATGTCTGGGTTATGATCAGGCGTCTCTTTCAGATACTCAATGGTGACTTGAAGATGTTTAAGAAGAAAGTTTTCGTTTTGGAAACTTCCCTCGACATATATCTAGACGGTCGTCCTTGATCGGTGGGTGGGTCTCCCTACCCACCTCCCGCCTTTATATAGACACGACCGCGACTTCCTGTATAGATGTCCCATCAGCCAGGCACCCATCATATTGTCTTGTGGGGTGTGGGGTAATCGCAAACCTTAAAATATTTATATACTCCATATTTAACGTTAATAGAAGTATTACAGTTAAAATCACAGTATATTATATAGAGGTTTCTTAATAATGCGAAACCTCATTAGGAACGTGTTTGAGCGGAAAGAACATCTGGCTTGCCGCGAAAACCTCCACATTTATAGGATACTTACCTTAGCATACTAGGTAGGGTCCATAAGTTGCACAAAGCATACTTGGCACTGTGTACCTAGTATTATGTAAATGGTTACCTAATTACATAATAACTAGCTCTGCACAGTTTCACGGTGTTTGGATACAGTCAAAATAAGTTCAGATCGAGGTCTGAGCTGTACCTATCCATGAACATATACCTATTTAGGTACGCACTTAGGTAGTTGCACCGTGTGGCTATGATAGAGGGACAGACCAGCGGATATAACAAGTCCTTCGGGTGATAATAGGCATAAGATTTAAGTGGTTATCTATGAATGGAAGGGTTTATCACAGGTCACCTATAACCCCTTTATGTCAAGGTTCACGAGTTCATATATCGTTCTATTTTTCGTGCGAGACGAGCGACGACTGCTCTTATATCCCGGGATGTCAACGGTAAGTGGAAACTTTGTTGACGTTTTGTTTCTATTTGCTATATGTTTCGTCCTAACTACAGCGCTTGGATTCTTTGGTCAGAGACTGACAGCAATAATAGGAGGGATTGAGCAAACTGAATGCCATTATATAGCGCGAAAAGATTGCTTGATTACTTCTAGGGCCCTTTCCTTCCTATAACCTGCGAGGGATGACCAATCCTGTATCTAGCGGATCGGAAGTAATGATCTAGGCTGGGGATATCGGCTAGCTAAGTTGTTGTGGGAGCGCGGAGAACGCTCTAGGTAGATATCTGGCCGGCAAAAAGGCAGCCCAGACCCAACCTGAACAAGCCAACCCCAAATACGTGATTCACATTAGGGAATTCATACCACTCGCACAGTTCCTCCGTGATTGCGAACCAGCGGTAGAGGTTCCAGAATAACTTGCAGCATGCTTGAAACGTGCAATCAAACCACGTGGCAAGTTCAGTGGACTACTTCAGCAATCTGGGTATAACTTAGGTTAAACGTTCTTGCAACACATTCCCATGAAAATTTCGTGGGTATTCTAGCCAGTGTGTGTAATATCTTACAGTCAAGGTATGTATCTCGCTCCCACTCACCTCCACACTCACTATATATATCATGTCATCATCTCCATGTATCAGTCTTAGTTTGCGTTGCACATCTAGCGTATAGGACCCTCCGCAATAGACGATTCTTGCATAGGATCAAAACTGTCGCCAACGCAGAGCGCTGTTATAGAATGACCTTCAGCTGAGAATCTAGAGACGGAAGCAAATCTTCACCAGAAATTGACAGCACCTTTACCTATTACTTCAGTCGCATCTCGTTCGAGGATCAATCGCCTGAACTAGCTGACAATGGCACTCTTATTCCGAGCTCGGATTTCATTGATACCTCGGAAAGCCAGGGTTATTATATCATTGAAGAAGAGGATACTCGCGAGGATGCGTTATTTGCGCTCTATCAAGTAACGGGTGATATAAATGAGATAAGAGCTCAAGTTGTTCAGACTTGGGATCAGGTCTTCATTGAAAGCCCCGATTATTCCGCATATCGTGCAGCAAGTGCCGCAATGTTGACAAGCTTAGGAATCGAACTTGCACGGGACTTGATTGGGGGAATCTCCCAGATCTGTGAGAAGCATGGTGGCATTCGGCATCTTAAGCAAATGCTATACGCAGCAACCGCTGACGCCTCGGGACTTCCAAAAGACCAAATATGGGAGCAAGCTAAGGAAAATACTAAATTTAACAGTGCATTCATGCATGACTTCGAGGATTACTATTTGCTTATGCCCACGATTTCCTGTCCTCTTACATGAAGAAAAACCTTACTGGACGGGAGCTTGCGCCCGAGAAAATATTTTCGCTATGCAACCATGATTCCGGTTGCAAGAAAACTCACAAAGATTCCACCCTAACTAAATATTTATTCCACGGATCAAAGCTGTATGCTCATAGCTGGGAGGAGATAATCAAAGACCATGTCATGGAGACTATGAGTGACCTACATAAGGTCCACTCCGACAATACACACATCGCTCTAGTGAGTCAGATATACCTGGACTTACATTACCGCCACAGTGGAAATATTATCAAGGCGTACGAGGCCACGGTCTCACAGCTTGATTTCATACGAAAAGAACTACAAGACTATGCGGCATTCAAGAATGTTCACCACGGTACTAAGGGACAACGCAAGAAATTGAAACCCGAGACATTATCACGTATGCTAAGTCCATTGGATGGCATCATGTTTCCGCATCAAGGCCCTAATGGCCAACAAGAATTCTTGAAAAGGCATCCTGTCCTCTGTGGATTAACTTTAGTCTATTTTCAGTCTGCATTGGAGGAATATGGGCTTAAATGATCAATTCGGACACGACTATGATCGCCGGCACTCACATATACAACGCACTCGGAACCGAACGGCTTCTTCATAGACGGTCTTCTAATCCGTGATACTCAGAGAATTGTCTCAACAGACTTCGAAGCTTTGAGCAGCGAAGCCGGAGACTTGGTGGCTGAGAGATGGCTGGCTGACGGTGCGAAAAACCCCGCCAGCCAAGCTAAGATGTCACGAAAGTCCGATGTAAAGTAATACTACATGAGTGGTACATACATAGGAGTCTTGGCGTTCGATATGGCCGTCGTGGCGTAAACTATTCAAAAAGAGGCGTTGACGGGGAGAAATGAGTCCAATCTCGGTCGATAGATCGGCTGACTGACCTATGTTTCAGCATGCAAAACAGGCAAATTTCAACCGAGTTAGGGTCTTGAATTAAATTATGATGAATTAGACACATTTATGTGCAAGAGACGAAATGAATCATATTGTGATGAAAAGGAGAATGTGTTTTGGGGAACTTCGTGCAACGTGTTGAGAGGCAGATCGCAAGTGACCCAACTGTGACACGACGATTTTCTCCTGTGCCATCTGCTAGTTTCAGGGAACGAATCTTCCGAAAATACTTGTGAAGCTTTTGAAGGTCGAGGGTTAAGCATTAAGCTAGCTAAAGGATCTATGTGAACATCTACGAATACAAAGCTCCTCCAGCAGTAGGGCCATTTTTGATTTATCAATATTTGCAGTATCATGAATTTCATCTCAAGTGTAAGGTAAGTCAAGTTCAAATACTCAATTGCTATTTCCAAGACGCCAAACCGTCGAACCTTTCAGTACCTGCCTAGATGGATGTATTCCCTATCCCCCAAACCCCACCCCCTATTCTAAACCCAATAACCCCTTTTCCCATTACCCACCCTAATACCTAACGCATGCAAAATCCCAATCCCCAGTCCTCCACTTTAGACCCTATGCTCCCCATCCCTCGGCATGCTAGACGAGTTCGAAGACGTCGACCCGCTACCCCTGACCAAATTCTTCATAGGCCTTAACTCCACGCTATCCATGCCCCCCGCATACCCGGGCAACCCGGTATTATAGCCCTCCGCCGTATACGGGGGACTCGGGTCATCCAAGCTACCAGTATACCTCTGTCCCTGGCTATACCGTCCATACTCGTACCCCCCGTTCCCATTCCCATTCCCAAACCCCGCATCCCTATTTCTCCTCCTCGACTCCCTAGCCGAAGTAGACTGCTGCGCCATCCCGGGCGGCGGCGGCAAATCCGCCACATAAGCCCTCGTCTCGACTCTCGGGCTCCGTTCTCGGTTCTGTCCGCGACTAGCTATGCGCCGGCGGTGCTCGCCTAGGACCGCGACGAGGAGCCAGAGTAGCCAGACGAGCCCGGCGACGACGGAGTACGCGACGATGGCGCCCTGGGACGCGCGCGCAAGTTTAAGGCCTAAGCCGCCGTTTATGATGCCTAGGGTCAGCGTCAGGCGGCCTAGCCACAGGTGTAAGTGCGACCATGCGGTGCGCCGGCCCAATTGTTTGAATTTTGCGTGGTGGAGGATGCCGAGGGGTGGTTGGAGGAAGAGGACGGCGAGGATGACGATGCCGATGATGGGGTGCGCGTTTGCTGAGGATAGTTCGAGCTGTTTGCCGCCGTATCATTAGAAAGGCGGTCATGTAAATGAGGATGAGGAGCGGGTCGATGGTTGAGACGCAAAGGGGATTAGGGTGAGTGGTGCTGGCAATCGAGCGTACAGGACCAAGCGCACCAGGACGAATGAAAAGCGTACGAAAAAGACACTCACCAAACTCGTTCCGTTTGGAGGAATTTTAATGTCTTGAATTAGTCTGATTCCAAGTGCCGCGGCAGCAACGTATAGGAGGTATGCGGTAGTCTGGAACAGCCCGTGTATCCACCAAGCATGACGGCCTGGAATAATGCGCATGAGTATAGCGCCAGCGGGAAATAATATGGCAAAGCACAGAGCTGCAATCACTCCATGGGCTGTCCCGTAGTTCATCGCCTGGTTGAGATTGAAGTCCGGGTATACGTCGAACCCGCTGTTATCCGTCCCAGACGATGACCCATACGGCCCCGAATTGTCGCCCCCGTCGCCTCCACTTCCACTTCCGCTTCCGCTTCCGCTTCCGCTACCCCATCCCCCCCATACAATCCCTTCACCGTCGTCGCCGGCCTCGTAAAATGGAAATTGGGCATTTGTTCGGACCGCTATCAAGATGTGGTTACCAACACCGCTACCTCGCTCGTCTTGGTTTGTGTTGCAGGAATGGGAGAAGCGAATTGCGTAAGATGATATGCTGTAGGCATTTTCTGCTTACCTAAAGCGAGACATAAGCCCAAAACGGCTGGCGCCCTCATGACGGCGTGGGAATCCCCGACAATTCAATTATGTCAGTCCAATCTCAATAATATGTTCTGATAGGATCAGATCATTTACACGAGCGTCGATACGATACGACACCACATCAAGCAGCATACGAAGCTCTCTCATATGGTAAGTAGGTACTTATGTGTATGTCAAGCCCAACCTTGGGAAGCTCAGTGAGCAAGATGTCAATTCGGAAGCTAGCAGGGCGACGGCATAGCAAAAGCAAGATAAGAAAGACAAAAAAAAAAAAAAAAGAAAACATGGCCGACCCTCCATCTTCTTTTACACATTTAACAGATCTTCCCCGCGAGCCACCGACGCCATGCCGACCTCGATGTACCTATCGGAACGAAACAAACTCAAACCAACCCAACCCAAATCGCCAAACCGCGGCCGAAAAAGCCCGACACAAGAGAAATAACTCCTGTGCTCCCGTCACACCATCCCATTCCACAGCTAAATTCCATAGCTAAATTCCACCCCTTCAAACAAAAACTCCCAAAACCCCGATACCTACCCAGTAGCCTAGGCCCTAGGGCCTAGGTTAGGTAGATACAGTACATACCTACTTTGTTTACCCATCCGTACCAATCTAAGTGAAAAAAAAATCCGCCGATCGATTCAGCCAAACTCTTGTCTCGGATCTACGTCTGGGGACCGCCCGTCTCTCCGCGGTTCCTCACGCCCCCCCTCCCCTCTCCTCCCCAAACATACCGACGCACGACAAAGGCCCCAAGCTTCCTCGGGACCGAGCCGCAAGCAGCCAACCAGCAGCCCGCCCAACACCAAACACTCGTACCTACCTAGTACCTCCTATTACCTCCCACCTGCATCCGCACATCATCGTAAAACAAGTCCAGGAGTACCTACCCGTCAATCACATTACTAAACTCTCCTACCCGCCCTCTCTTTCCCGTCCCTCTACCTACCTCTTAGCCAAACCCCCATAAAAAGACCCCGTCGCGCATTACGTCACTACCGCCTCGACGGTGACGCGTAAACAGGCATGCTTTGTGCGACTCTGACCGCACCTAACCTACCTACCAGCCTACCCAGCACCGTCCACGTATCACCAAATCACCAAACCACCCGAACTCTTACAACCTTACCTGACCCAACCCGCCGAGGCGTGAGCGTGATAGGTCCGTGCGTGTAAGCTAGGTAGCTATGCTATGCGATGAAGAGATCTCTTGGCGATTTCTATATATATGTACCTAGGTCCTAGGTACCTAATGTACCAGATTTCCGGCTCTTAGATCGTGGCGGATGGGCCACTGGTGCCGTGTTAGATGCTAGCGCATTGGCGGTGAACGAGGAATATTTGAATCTTATTCATGATTTATTCGCGGTACGTGCGTATAAAAGATTTTACGGAACGTGAAAGATGGATGGATGTTTATGGGGAATTTGGAAGAGGATGATACATAACGAACATATGAATACGCTTATTCGTCTACTACGAAATTTACAAAATTTACACACTTCACTTGCATGCGGACCGCGATATATGGAAATCAATGTATTGACTAAAAGGAAAACTGACCGACTATGAAAGTTATTTTGTTGGTGCAAAGTGAGGAGAACGCCACCATGGCGAGTCCAAGTATAGATCTGATCCACCGCTTCTAGAACCTTTCGAGGTTGGCCATGAAAGAGGTATTTTTGTTCATTACTGGGAAGAGTCATAGCCGATCCAAGTGACATCGTTGTCCAGTTCCTTAGTATGGCGTGGGTGCAGAATCATCTTGTCCAGGGTTTGAAAGACTTAGACGAACAGGGGTATCTGGCGCGGAAGACATTGCCAAGGCGAACGAAGTTGCGTGCGCAAGCTGCGAAAGAAGCACCAGTGTTCAAAATGTCAAGGCATTAGGATAGAAAGCATCTGCAGAAAACACAATGCAATCAATCGCCAAGCTTCGAGGCATCATGAAACGTATATGCCGTGATATTGCCTTGTGGAAAGAGGAGCGTTTGTCGGTCAGGCCAGGCGAAGCCCGAGGCATAGAAATCGTGAAAGAAAATCGACGTCATAGCAAATAATGCAAATCGTACACCGCTGCCCTCACTAGAGCATCGACTTTACAGAATCATCATAAAGCCAACGCTTGGTACGAGGACCAACCGCATGTGAACCCCAACGCCCAATGCGCACCGTCCATTTGTCATCTCGAGTTCACTAACGCCAAATGTGTCGTAACGAGGAGAAGTGTCATCGAATAGCCATGACTGGATAGTACCGCACGAGGAAGGGAAACGGATCGAGAAGACCAAATAGCCGAAACCAGAGACTGATAGATTGATGCAGAAGACGGAGAAGCATGTCGAAACGCCAGAAACGCGGGACGCCGGTTATGCTAAATCATGCCGGGTATGCTGAATCGTGTTTGCGAGCCGGTTCCGGTTTACTATAGCCCGGATTAGACTATTCGAAACACAGGCGCGAGGAGGTTGACATGAACTATACCTGAGGACCCAAACCGCTAGGAGGAGGACCTTGGTGACCAATTCCGGCACCAAAGCCGGGGCCACCAAAAGGAGCAGCACCAGGACCCGGGGGACCCGGGGGGCCTGGAGGGAAATAATGTGGAGGGGGAGGTGCGGGTCGATAAGGAGTACCTACACCAGAGTTGTTTTGAGAACGACCCCAAGACAGACGAACTCGAGAGTTCCCAATAGGATATCCCTGCATCTGGTTGATGGCCATCTCTGCTGCGTGGCGATGGACAAATTGAACAAAGCCACATCCCTTTCCAGGAGGGATCTTAACGTAGGTGATTTCCCCAAAACCTTGAAAGAATGATCGCAGTTCGTCTTCGGTCACATAACCCGAAAGACCTCCCACGAACACCGTCGTATTGTTGGGGTCGGTGAATTGGTTCATCGTCAGAGGGTTGAACGTGCCCGGCTGTTGATAGCCGTAGTTGGGGGGTTGCTGCTGCATCCACTGGCCTCCCATGTTGCCGTGATGGGCGACCTGGGTAGGTGGCATCATCTGATGGCCAAACTGGTTGAACTGAGGAGCTTGATGACCACTACTGATATTGTTAGTTTTAGTCCACGTCAATGGAATTAATTGACTATACCTACCGGTTCTTAGGTGTGGCAGGCGAGACCCTCATGGGTCTGTTACCGCAATACACACCCTGCATTTCGACTAAAGCACGCTGCTGGTCCTGCTCGTCCGAAAATCGTACGAAACCATATCCACGCGACTGCCCAGTCTGCTGGTCGGTCATGATCTTAGCTGACTTGCAACTTGGGAATCGAGCTTGGAATAAGGCGACGAGAACGAATTCATTGACTTCATGGCCAAGGTCGCCAACGAAGATGGAGTACTCGGGAGTTCGGTCATCTCGGCGATCGATGAGGCCTCCGCCAGAAGCCCAGTTTAGTCGGAAAACGCGATCGGTGTTGGGGATGGGCGTTCCATTGAGTTGGAGGGCCTTCTGAGCCGCTTCGGGAGATCCGAACTCAACAAAACAGTACCCAGCACTTCTATGATTCATCTATCAGCAATCATTCATATTCATAATTAAGGAGTGAGATTATTGTGTATCGCAAGGACCATGGACTGCACTTGCGGTATGACATGGGTCGTTAGCAATGATAGAACATGGCTTACCCAGAATGGCGGTCTCGAATGATCTTGACTTGAACGTTCTCAGTAAGAGTTGACTGGAAAAGTGTGCGGATGAACCCTTCGTCCATCCAACCAGCCAGCTCACCCATCCTGCAATTCTTTAGTTAGCATCCAACTACTCTTAGGGACATATGCGGGACGCTAAATACCAAAGGGTTTGTCGAGCCGAGTCAGAGGAGAAGTTCTGGGCCATTTCACCACCAGCCTGACCGTTGGTCGGGGCTAGAGGAAGGCCGGGTTGAGGTACACCGGGGGCAACACCAGGACCTTGGGAACCGGCATCTCCCTGGGATCCGGATCCGTTGGAGGGGGGCTTGCCGTTGTACGGATTAAAGGAGTCCATGGTAATCTATAATATGTTAGAAAAGGGCAGGTTAATTAAAAGATGGGACGTTAAGTGTAGGCAAGGTAACCTATATAGCAAATGGTAGTGGGATGAAAATGTAGGGTATAAGTCGAACGCACCAAGTTTGTATCGCAATGGACTGTATGTCAACTGCAAGAATGTATAAGTAATTAGCTATAGCCCTTGAAATGAAGGTCGTTAAGAATTTATAAGATAAAGGCGCTGTGTGTATGAATGAAATTGTTGCAGATGTGACAAAATATCGCGAAGAAATCAACGACTGAAAAGGACAGATGGCAAGAAGATTAAACCAACTACCAAGGAAACCTTCGATATTCAGATTCTTATCATGGAGCAATTGGGAAAAGCGGCAATAAGGAATGAAGAAATATAGAGGTTGTCGTAAGTGAAAACTTTTTTGTGTATGATAAGTGCGAGAGCTGTGGCATATAGTGCTCAATGCTCAGTGATCGCAAGTTGAAATAGTAGTGGAATGACAGATGAAAACAACTTACCTACTGACAGCTAAAAACCTTAATCGGTGGACACTGCGTGACCAAGCGTAAATATCCTAATTGTATGGTTAGAACATGTAACTCGATTCCGCACAGACAAGATTTAAGGCTACAGAGTAGGAATTTCGATGCAAAGTTCTTTAGGTGATTATGCGATCAAATTAACATTGTGTGTGAAGGGTAGATCTTGTGTAAAAAAATCTCAATGGCAACAAAGCTGTCCCTAGTATTTTCAATGATGTTTTTTTTTCATTGGGGGAGGGTATAGAGAATAGAACTCGGTATTTGGGGAGTAAAGAAGGAAGACTTGGAGAGGATAGCAATGAAAAAAAAAAAAAAAAGAATACGTACCGATTCAAGTTGATTGATTGTTTGGACAAGATATCCAAATCGAGCAAGGGAGATAGAGTAGAGTAGAGTAGAGTTAGAGGAGTTAAGGGGGTTTGTCGGATGTTAGAAGTTCTAAGAAAAGGTTAGATGAAAGCTGAGATGAGATGAAAAATAGTTAAAGTTGAAAGCGTAGAGTGATAAAAACTTCAGTAAGAACAAGACCACTGTTCAATTGAAAGGTAAGCTATTATTAGAAAGATGACTCAAAGACGCAGATGTTTGCACTTTGATAGGAAATTATCGAGACCAACTAAGTGCCTTAGTATGGTTTGGATAGTTGAACCTCCAGAATCGACCTGAGCATGAGAGCAATCCCAGGTTTTGTGGGCTTTACAAATGCACAAGCCCATCCATTCTTTGCTCAGTGCATGAATACGTCCAAGCAATTTAAGGCACTCGCCCCTGGAACAGCAATTGTTGAAATATTGCACTGTGACGTACAAGGGACACAGTGTTAAAACTGAGCGTGGTCTTATCCCAGTATCAAGAAACCTAGCAAGTCTAGCTTTAGGCAGCTGTCTCCCATCAACCAGTCAAATATCTTGCGAGAGAAGTTTCGAGGAAATATGACACAGCAACTCTGCTACGGCTCGTTGCATGTAGGAGCCCCAGTTTTGTCGCTAGCCAAGACTCTCCGATGACGAGAATGCCAACCAAAGCTGAAAGTCCAATCGTATTGGGAAAGGGGAAGGACGACGGAATTCAAAGGTACGAAGTCATTCACTAGGATGACTCCATTGCCATGTAGCCGTTTCTTCTAGTATCAAGTTTCGAGTGTTCAAACTAGAATATACGACTTCGCGGTAGAAAGGAGGTTGCGTTGAGGGTAAAATCATATGTGATATGCAGGGGAAGTAAGAAGAGGATCAAAACCCACCTGTAAAAAACACCAACCCAATATCTAGATCCTGTAAGTCAGAGAGACCAGGGACCAAACGCCAACGCCTCGGACTTGTCCGGATGAAGGTGCGAATGCAAACGTCGAAATCTGAAGTTGTGTCCCTAAATCCCCTTTTCGCCGGCCGTAGTATTAATGGACGCTTGATCAACAAGAATGATGAAGTCAAGCCTATAAGTCGTGTGACAGGGTCTAATGATAATACGGTCAAGATCTTAGAAAACCTACAGTTTCACAAGATTAGTTAATCGCAAGGAACAAAAAAGAAATTGACCGTGTAAATGATCTCTTCAGCATTCGAACCCCAAGTGGTTGATGCGCCCGCAGCATTGAACAGAATCGATGAATCCAAGTGAAACAGCAAGATCGGCAATTAGAATCAGATCCCCGCGTAATTAGAACCAGTCCACAAGTCCGCCGGTATAGACAAGCGAATGTAGTGTCTTATCGTCGACGAAGAAAAAGCTAATGAGTTGCTTGCAAGTAAAACATTTCGACTCAGGTGGATGGGAACAACAGTCTGAAACATCATCAACTTTCATCAAGAGGAATGAATTGTATTGAATGATGAATTGCGGCAACAGACTTGTGTCTACTAGAATAGTCAGATACAGAATATAGTTGTATTAGAGTGGATACAGAGCGCAACATACAAACTGAAGTTAGATAGCATCAACCAGGGGTTTGCTAAGTCGTCAAGCAAGACCGATTGAAAATTCATTGGTGACACAGTAGACAGACTCTCAGAGTAACGAATGACGACTATTCAAAGCATACTATTGTGTGCGAGTAACACATGCAATTAGAAAAGTTGGAGCAACAGAGACGGCGACAGAGATGGAACGTCACTTACACAGCTAGATCTCGAATAATGTCTGGGCTGTAGGAAAAGGAGGATTCGAAGATGCTTCCAACCTTCAAATTACCCAAGAAAAATGTCGCGCCATGGCATATATATATATATAAGCCAATTTCTCGATGGCCTGGGTGTGATCACAGCCGCCTCCTGACGCGAACAACAGCACGACCCACTGTCTCGAGAATTTCTCGCAGAGATTCTAGCATCAGCTAGCTGCCAGAGATTTGCAATTGACTGGCTTCGGGTCGCAAAAGGATTCTATCCAGAATAGGATGGCATACGCCGATGGAATCTGGTTGATCAATCCCGAAATGCGAAGCCCCCATACAAGTGTTCCTCCAGGAATGCCTTGGGGTTGAAATCGGGGGTTGCATTGAGCGCGAAACGCACGCAAGGATAAACCACGAATATTCGTGGCTTCAGGAACTCGGCTTGCGATAGCGGGAGTTATTCTCAACAAAGACATCATCCCTTGTACAACATGCTCATGCTCGATACGACAAGCACCGATCGAAATCGTTTCCTCCGGCTGGCCCTTGGGCGTCATTCTTTCCACCTATGATTTTCGGGGTCTCTTCAACAATGTATATTGATACGGAAGAATCGACGGGGCGGTTGGTAGGAACATGTTGTTTATTTAAGCTATCGACGCTCTGCGATTAAGTGCGAAGAGATTCCCATGGTGCGTTAGGATGACGCGAAATAACTAGGCGCAGACTGGAATTCGAGAAAAAATGACAAGATCCATTTTGTATAGGCACCTTGCTTCTATATAACAGCAAGAGTCGCAAGCACTTTCTATCCTCGATGACCACATCATATGAAAGAGTTCGAACATGGCGAAAAAAAAGTTGTAGTTGTCGTTGAGTCAAGAGGTTGAAAGGTGGCCTGGTGGGATAGGTGGGGCTGATCGCCGAGGATTTTCTAGAGCTCAAGTCGATCGAGGCTTTGCGCGCAGAGCTAGATGCTGTGCAATGCGGGGCATTGGGCACATAAAAATTGAACCGCGATATTCAACGGGCTTCGCAATGACACTAGTAATTATTTCGTTGTTGTGATGATCCGATTTGGCGCTTATTGTTTGTCTAGAGGGAAGTTTGGCTCGAGTGACGCAGCGCCGGTTCGGGGACGAAGGATCCAAAGGTCAATCGAGTCGCTGTAGCAAAAAGTGTGCAGTACGAAGTACGGGACCCATCTATTCATTCTCACGGCCGAACAGCCCACCAAAGAGTGGCATCTCCAGGCTGCAGACCCTGTACATCGACTACTTCCGGAATATCCACGGGCTCGGAAGGAGTTCGAATGCTGAAGAGCACTAAAGTGCAAGAGGACACAAAGAAAAAAAAAGATGGAACTTACTTTTAGACACCGAACGAGACTTTTTTGGTTCCGAGTAAAGCAGTAGATATGTAGCGCCTTCGCGAACTCCAGCAAGATCCGAGGGCACCGGGAAATGTCTTTTTCTCGTTAAAAAATAACAGGACTATTTTCCTTTTTTAGACACCTAGAGCTCGAATTGCGCCGCAAGAAGAATTGGGGTGAACCGTGATAATTGGGAAATAAAACCCGCACTTGGACCGTTGCGACGATGCGATGGGCGAGGAAGTGCGAGGAAGTGTACGATGGGATACCGAACAGGCCGCGCGCACACAGAAAACGCTTTTGAAGGTAAAACGCACGCAACCAACAAATTCGCGTAGCAGGCAAGATGAAGGATTGTGCTCGCGACGTTAATTAGGGTTTGGAGAGAATAGAGGAAGAGAAGGAAAAAAGAGAGTGTAAGTGTGGAGAGTGAGAGATAGAGCGAGAGAGAGAGAAGAGAGAAGAATTAAAACAGCAAGGCAAGAAACACAAAAGCAGACAACGATAGTGCTGGTTTGGTTTGCGCGTAGTGTGGATATGTGTGTGAGTGGAAAAAAAGGTGGAATTTGGGACTTGGTGCTTAGGTTGGGGCCCTTGGGGTGGAGGAAGGAAGGAGTCTCCAACCGTCAACGAAATCAGTTGTGCCCAGAGTGGCAGAGTGGAGCTGACAAGAACCCAGGCCGCACCTGCGATTTCAAACTTTAAAAAAAAATGGAAAAAAAGCCCTCTTGTGTGGGTGCCGCTAATAACGCTAATAACGTGAACGTTTAGTAGCTGCAACTAAAAAATTACTTAGAGACGGCGCCACGAACTCATCTACTAGTTGACCACTCAGGCCAGTTTAACCAGTAAGATCTAGGATGTACTGTACAGCATCCGCGAGCCACCTATGTACGTAATTACTCCTCAATGTCGAATTGTTTTTTTTTTCAACATGACATGTAACCTACGTATGAGCAATACAATGAGTTCTACTGGTCCAAAGCATATAAAAGATGAATTACAACCACATGCACTTCACTGTTCCCATCGCTCAAGCTGACATATACATGTATATGTTGTATACCTATGCATGCGCACGTATTTATATCAATGGCAATGGTGCAGTGTACTACATATACGGATGTATGTGAAAAAAAAAATCAATCAATCAATCTAGGCTGGCGTGAGCCGAGGGATTAAGCATGTACCGTGCCTGGCTGTTGTTGGATGGGATGTGTGTAGATGTATGACCTCAAGCTTCCGATCAGAAGTACTGTATAGTACCACCATCGAAAGTATCGCAATGTACATGCAGGTGAGGCCAATGCCCCACATCCAGGGAAAGCCCTACTCTCAACTCTCATACGTAATAAAACAGCGAAGTACATCGAAGTAGCCGGAACGGAATTTGGCATGTACGAGATGTGTCATGTACTATTGTACTTAATATAATATTCAATACATACATCAATATGATATATATTATATGGAGGTCATTTACATGTAACTACCGTAACTTTCACAAGCTTCATTTGAATCTCCTCTTGTATTGACAACTACCAGACCAATATTTTAATTAGTCATTGTCGAATATGTGTGTTTGAAACGGAGAGAGAAAATTTCGATTGAAAGCAATGATATCGTTGTAGCTTTGCCTAAATCGACCTAACCCGGAGTTAAGTCTGCAAGGTATACTTGCGAATGCAAAGCTAGTTCAACTGTTCTATTCAAGCTTTCAACATTGCTCACCTAGTACAATTCAAACGTAAGATGTCGGATCATCCCAATTAGAAGTGTCAATAGGCATCGAGTGTCGCATATGCAGCAAAGACAACGCAAGTGAGAGAACTCTTATACTGTTAAAAAAGTTGTTCTATGCTGCAATGTCGCAGAATTTTCAAACATGCATGTACAGGTAGGTATATGGACGCTACAGGACCCAGGTAAGTCTCAAGGTATTTGACCTCATTGTTTCTTAATAAAGAAAAAAAAAACGCTCTGATCACCTTAAGCTTGCAAGGATCCTGGCGTCCTGTGTCGACCCTGGCCGATGCATGGCACAATGCCGTTGAGGAATACGATATTTCACCATTCTTGCTTACTTCTTGGATGCTTCTCCATGTTTTGTTCATGAAGAAAAGCTTGCTGCAACCACCCCGTCTGCCGGGGATCGATAATTCGAGGTTGTCTCGTAAGTAGGTCTCGTTTTGAAACGCGTTTCTTTAGATCTAGGCAACGCCTAATTTCTTCTAGCTGCCCTAGGTACCTACTCATGCAGCTATTTGACCGACCAGGTGTCTTAATTCGGATCTTGTGCGTTTGCTAGTCGTATTACCCGAAGTACTCTTGAGCAACCGTGTGTTGATTGGCGAGGCCAAGAGATAATTAATAAACCTCCTCTACTTGTACTCAACAAAAATGACCCTAACCACTCAAAATTGAAGTTTAGAAACCTGAGAAAAGTTTCCATACATAGAATCTGGATGCCATTATGACAGCTGCTAGTGACGACTTGATTGGAGTCTACAGGTATGCTGTAAAGACCAGCCTCTAAACAACCATGCATGTATCAATGTTCGGGCACTACCGCAAACGAGGTGAGATTGGTTGTGAGACGGCGTAACAGCACGTGTGTACGAGGGGGGAAGGCCAAAAAAGAATCTGGGACCCGATCTCGAATCAGAAAATAGCTCTCACCCCGGGAAATGCGACGATCTGCACAACCCCTGTCTGGTTGGTGGTCTATTTGCAGATTGCAAAATGACAAGCATCAAATGACAGAGGCCATGTGCGTACGGTGTTATTAATACGGTGGATAGTAAATTTGGGCGGCGCTCGAGAAATGTGCCGAGTGTCATATACTTGACACGTATGAATTATTAGATATTTATTCAGACGACTTGCTGCTTGTTGCCCATTCGCGATTATAATGACCTTGATATGAATATCCTGTCCAAGATCGATCAATGGCGCAGAAAAAATGACCGGGTGTGTCTTAGGTCGCGCTGTCTTACATAGTAGGATCAGAGTGGTACGCGACCAGCCAGGTATTGTACTATGTAACTGTCCAGTTACGGCAAGCAAGGGGGGTTTCCCTATCTATCCGTTTCGTTTACTAGCAAACTTTTCCTTCTTTTTCTTCTATAACCTCCCAGCCCTCCTCATCGATTCTATGGCTTGTCAGCAAATGCGCGCTTGCAATTACCTACCTAGTAGGGAGCCATTTGGTCAAATTTTGTTGAAAACATTTCTAGGTACTATTTTTTGGTACCTACCTAGGTCCTAGGTATGTACCTAGTATGTACATGCGTACACACAGTACAGGATAGTAGATACTGCTGCAAGGCACAAGATCTGTATCTTTATTTTGTGTTTCCCGACTTGACCTGACTTCTGTAAACTGAGCGGTTCAGGTTTCCTTGAACACGGGATGTCCAATATTGCAAGTCTCACTGCATTCGTTGTCTATCACCCATTCAGGGACAGTACGAGCCTCCAAGCATGCAGCCGAAAATTTCTTGAAGCTGTTATATGCCGACAATATATCCAGATTCCAGGTTGTTCAAAGAATACGTGTGTGTGTGTGTGTGTGTGTGTGTGTGTGTGTGGTGAGGGCCTCCCAGTGTCGTCGCGCTAAGATAAAAAAAAATTTGGCGGGATCCGACTAGGTTTATGTTTTCTTGATTGATGGATCTTCCGGGCTTCCGAGCTTTGTCTCCTACCAAGGTACCTACCTAGTAAGATCCTAATGCACGAGCTCACTGAATCGTGCTAGAGGATTAGGTCCCTGTAACTATGTCCCGCGTTGCTGCGCTAAACACTTTAACAATTCTTAGTACCGGATACCTATAGGTAGGCAGATAGGTAGCCAGCTAGGCTTTGACTCGATCATGAGAATTGCGCTCAATCCTAGTAAGCTACTACGTAGGCATTACTCGTGTTTAGAGACTACCACTAAATTTGTCGTTTAGTAGAGTTTATCATGTGCATGACCCTGTCGAGGGAATCTATGGATGTTGACTGATTGGTTGGCTGCCAAGTGCGCAGCTTTGATAAAGAACTTGGTATCAGTTAATCGACTCGACAAGATGAGCTCGAGGTCTGCCAGAATACGGAACTGTAATCATCAATAATAGATAAGTGCCAATTGCGATACAAGCCCGACAGAGGTTTGAGCCGAGCTCGGCACCGTTCTGACTTCGTACCTAGGTACCATTGAAGGTCGCATGCATGGCCGCATTTATCAATAGAATCAAGTTCTATCAAGATAGCCTTACCATGAAGGTAGAGGGGTGGACATCGAAGTATTTAGTTGCCTGGAAGCTCTTCGAATCGACCAACTGTACCTACCTAGGTCCTAGGTGTATGTAGGACCTAGGCAGGTACAAGACCTATTTTGACGACAACCGCGAGCTTCTTTAGCTCGAAGTCGCGTCCACACGAATAGTGTTAGTTACTCAGTCTTGGTTTGTCGAAGGCGCAGGAGCGGCAGGTCCAGAACTCTATGACCGGCTTGAAAATATTTCGATTTATGCGATATCATCCTCAGCTACTAAATTCTCGTAGGACGCCTCTTCTCCTAAACATGCCGCCTCTGAGACAAGAAAAGAATTGACATTGCATGTCTAGTGGAACGCGCTATGCATAGGTAGGAATCGCAGGTGACTGTTTGGGGAAAAGAGATAATAGATAATATTAATAATCTGAATCGTTCTTGATGAAACGATGGAAGAATGTACCTAGTAGGGTGTACGTAAGCATAGTACCTAACCTCGCAGCTGCCTCTCGTTAGGCGACAAGGTCCGACGTGAGACAATAAGCCACATGTGGCTGTGCAATAGTGATTGCCCACCTGGCAGCCTGCGGCGTCAAGCGAATTGGATTTGTAGTATGTAGCGACCGCCACCTTCTTCATGTTTCTACTCATTGCCAGGTGATTGAGCTGCTGACGTACTCATCTTGCTGGCTAAATTACAGACATGGGAAGAGTAACAAGTTGAAGAGTCAGTTTGTCATTTTTCCAGTGTCTTTTCTGTAACCATTTTATTTCATACGCCCCGAAAAGTTACCTAGCGGAAATCGAGGATACAAATCAGTGCCCTACCTAAGAGACCTAAGACTCAAGAGACCCAAGAGACCCAAACCGTACAGAATATCCACGAACAGATCCCTGGCTGCTTAGCTAACAATCGATCACCACAAACTCACTGCCTGTTACTAGATCCGTCAAACTCGGGTAACGTGCGAAATTGATTTTGCTCTCAATCAGTACATATTCTCTGCACCTTGGAGTGCTCTCTTTCTCCCTCTCCTCCCCCCAGGTGGGGCCGCCAATAGGAGATCATGGCCTCATCCAACGAAGGAGCCGAACTTAAGTTCGTGTCATCTATACGTTACAAATTTGCCAATACATCTGGCGATGAGAAGAAATTGAGCGAGGCGCTTGATTCTCAGCTTGTACCTCTTCTCAGCAAAGCTGGTAGTCAGTACAAGGCTGTCCGAGATGCTGTACGAGATCCAGTTTCCCATATAGGCTTTAAACATCGCTGAACTATATATCAGACCTTTCAAGCATTCATCAGCGTCAACAACTTCATTAAACCCGTGGGGTATGTGCTATTTCACCTGAAGAACCCGAACACGCCTTCGCTAATTCTCAAAACAGCGTCGTGCTGCCTGTTGCTGCCCTTGTAGACCAGTACAAGAAAGCCAGTTCACCTATGGTCAAGCAATTAGATTTGAGCCTTATCAAGCAAGGAATCATAAGGCTCGATCAACCTAAAAGACGGGAACTACTACCTATTGTCCTTCGAGGAATCTCAAAAGAAACTAATCTAGCCAGTGCGGCTGGCTTCTTTAACATTTTCCTACGCTTGCTCCTAGATATCAAGATACCCGGCCGGGGTAGTAATGAGGACATCGCACTTCGAGATCAAACTGGTCTATCAGACCCAGTTGATGCCAGCTATATATCGCAATGGCTTGGCAAGCTGTTTCTTTTGAGGCAAGATTTGGCCTTGGCAAAAGATGAGGACCTTGACAAAAAGCTACGAGCTTTGCCCTCTGGCCTCTCCTTGGAGGATGTCACTTTCCTAAGGAACAAAAACCACTTGACCTGGCACCCGAAAAATCCGTCCGGCTTGAGTTTACCAGAGTGTAAGATCAAGGCTGTCAGTTTCTTAGCTAGTGGGGCATTTACGGACTCCGAGCGGCATATCCCAATAATATGTGCTGCTAGTTCGGCGGATTCACGTATTGCATCGATTGCCGATGACGCCCTCAAACGATCGACTGTTGATCTCGAAAGCAGAAGCGTAATTAAGGCTCTTTATGATGCGCATAAGAAGTTCCCAGCTGCTCACCGAATGCAAATTCTCAGGCTACTCTCGAAATCTGTTGTCGCCTGCAGTTTCACTGACGATATAGTAGAGGCTGTGAGGCAAGATTTTGATCTCGGATCCGGCCAGAACCCCGCTGCTTATGGCCTCGAGGCATTGCGGTTAAACAAAAATTTGTTGGCATTCTTGGGATGGGTCGCCAGAAACAGTTCTACTTCTACTGATGATGGCCGTGGCATGGGCCCCTCTCTCGTCCTTATCCTCAAGGATTATATTCTAAGACAAGGATGGCCAGGTCCGGGTTACCAAGGGACAATGTCACAGATGCAGGATGAGCTGAAGCTACGAGCTAACGCGTACGAAACTATCGGTATCCTAGCTAGGGGTAGCCACTTCGAATATAAGGCGAAGGACTCACTTTTGAAATGGCTTTTTGACTCCCTAGTTTCTGACCCGACCCCCGACATCGTAGTCTATATCGAGAGCGCTTTATCTAGCACGATGGGTCTTTTCAGACCAACCAACGCGGCGGAAACTCGTGACCTCGAGATATTGCTTCTGGAGTATATGACCTTGTCAGAAGGACAAGGCAGAAGAACTGCACGGCATATAGCCGCACGTTTTGCGAACAATTGCCTCCCCTACAGCAATATCCAAGCTCGGTGGATTGATATTCTCGCGTTAAGTGGCGGATCGTCCGAACGACGCGACGTGTTAGAGGAGGGGCAACGAGGGCTTGATCCTTGGTGGGCTACCAAACTCCATCCTGACGATGCGCTCATATTGCCTGATTGGGAAAAATTGGCAGGAGTTCTCTTCAATATCAGTCAAGAAGAAGACGAGAGTCGCATGGATGTTGACCAGACATCTAAGTATACCCTATTTCCCAATAACTACCTTCAAGCTTTCCCAATAGCTATACGTTTCGTCAAGCAAATCATCTTCCTCACGGCATTGAACGAGGAAAAATTCGAAGTGGATTGGGAATCGCAACTAGAACGAGACATTGAGAACAATTTAACAACCCGTGCTAATGTCAGAAAGTATTTCGCCGCCACTAACCCAGAGTCCCTTCTAACAGTCATCAACGCAGCCCTTGACGGGCTTCGAGACCACCCGGATGTTGGCGCTGAAGACTGTATCAGCTGCGTAGCAGAAATTTTGTCATTCGCGCCCTCAACAACCGTCATATCGCCCTTATCTCGGAGGACGCGAGAATTGATTCCTTTGATCAAATCAAACAATCAAAAGATTAGGCAAATGACTTCCAAAGTTTTCGGCATACTCGCACCGTGGAGTGATGAGTCTGCCATTCTCATTTCTCAGCTGCGAAATTTCATCGAGTCGAACCAGGAGCCGTCGGCGTCCCAATCTGCAGAATATCAAGGCACTCTTGCTTGCTTGGGCAGCTACTTTTCTCGAGCTGCTTATTATGGAAAAATAAATCCCCAAGATGTATCCGAGCATGCTCAATTCCTTTATGAGAACGTCACGTCCGCGTTGCAAAAAGGCAGCACGGATGTCAAGACCGCTGCTTTGGATTGTATCTCTCAATTATGGACTGCAAACATCCAGTTTCCTTCTGGTGATGATGACCTGACTAAAACCATCGACCTACTCGCAAAACTTTCTATTTCATCTAACGAAAAGGCAATCACTGCCCTCGGAAGGTTGGCGATTCCTTCTTCGGCTAATTTATCGGGAAGTGATACAGAACCCGTAGCAAAGATTCTAGAAAAGCTATTCGAATTGTCGGAAATCAAGAGGACAGAAGTTCACTTCGCCATAGGTGAAGCGATTGCCTGCGCAATCTCTCGTTGGGACTCCGAATCCGTGCAGCTTGGTCTAGACGTGGAGCCTCTAGGGTCTGGAAAATCCGACATTACTGAGGCACTTGGCAAGCGCCCTTCTAGAATTGAGACCACAATCAACAAACTGATAACCGACTGTAAGACTACAAAGCCTTCGCTTTTGAAGGCTTCCGGAATATGGCTTTTCTGTATTATTCAATACTGCTCAGATCTGTCTGAGATCCAATCACGACTACGCGAGTGCCAGATCGCTTTCATGAGACTGCTTGCTGCTCGTGATGAGCTCGTCCAGGAGACTGCATCGCGTGGCCTTGCGTTAGTGTATGAAAAGGGTGACGAGTCGCTGAAAGGTGACCTTGTTAAGGACTTGGTCGCAAGTTTCACCGGAACGAAGACGCAACTCAAAGTCGACGAGGACACAGAACTCTTCGATGCCGGCGCCTTACCTACGGGCGAGGGCAAATCTATCACGTCATACAAAGATATCATCAGCCTTGCTAACGAAGTTGGTGATCAAAGTCTCATATACAAGTTTATGGCTCTAGCCACGAATGCCGCAACATGGACTGCTCGTTCGGCATTTGGTCGGTTTGGGTTGAGTAACATATTGTCTGATGCGGAACTAGACCCCAAAATCTACCCCAAATTATATCGATATCGATTTGATCCGAATTCTAACGTGCGAAGATCGATGGACGATATTTGGAAGGCAGTTGTCAAGGATCAAACAGCCATAATCGATACGCACTTCGACGCCATTATGAACGATCTGCTGAAGAGTACCCTGGACGGAAGAGAATGGCGAGTGCGAGAGGCGAGCTGCGCGGCGATTTCCGAACTTATCTATGGACAGCCGTTCCCAAAGTACGAAAGGTACTACACGGACATCTGGAAAGTGACGCTACGGGTTCTAGACGACCAAAAAGGTTCAGTCCGAGAAGCTGCGCTCAAGTTGTGCTTAGGGTTGTCGAAGACACTAGTCACGCAACTTCAGGAAAACAATTCTTCCTCTTCCGCCAAGGCAATGATTACCCAAGTCGTCCCATTCCTGTTATCCGACAAGGGGATTGAAAATTCAGCCAAAGAAGTGAAAGGCCTGTCGATTCGCACAATTCTTGACGTCGTTAAAAACGGCGGCGATGCGCTGAAGCCTTTCATTCCAACTATCGTCACACACTCTCTTGGGCTATTGAGTACCGTAGAGCCTGAAGCAATCAACTACTATTATCAACGAGTGAGCGAGGAAGACCGCGAGGGCCTTGATAAGTTACGGAGTAACTTTGTTACAAGATCGCCTATTTTCGAATGTGTCGTCGATTGCTTGCGATTTGTCGACGAAGATGTCATGAAAGAGTTGGCCCCGCAATTGATATCGACTATCAAATCTGCTATTGGAATGCAAACGAAAATTGGCTGTAGCGAAGTTCTCAATACCCTAGCCTTACGGCACAGTATTCTTCTGCCACCTTACAACGCCACGTTTCTCAAGGCAATGGAAACGCAAATCCTGGATCGAAACCACGAGACAAGCAAGGGATACGCAAGAAGTGCTGCGTATCTATTGAGATCAGCGAATATAGAGGTCCGAGAACGGTTTACATCTAGACTCTTGGATCTATACTTCGGAGCCGAAGACGATACGAGGCGCCAGAAAATTGCTGACGCGGTCCTGGCCATCGCCAAGATTTCTCCGGACGCGTTCACTGACCTCGAAGCTCGTCTACTGCCTTTCGCATACTTTGCCAAACATGACACGGACGAATACGTATCCGAGGAATTCGAGGCCGCCTGGAGCCAACACGCAGGAGGTAGCCATACCGTAAAACGCTTCGCTGACGAGATCACGCAAATTGTGTCCCGAGGCTTAGATACATCCAAATGGGCTTTACAACACGGAGCTGCCCTGACAGTCGCTTCCATGATTACAGCGCTCAGCAGTGCCGTTGGAAAGGATGGCCAGTTTCCTGACGCAGATTTACAGAAGATTTGGCCCGTACTAGACAAGTCTCTGGCGCTCAAAACATTCAAAGGGAAGGAAAAGCTGATTACGGCATATCCCCTTTTTGTGGTCCACGGAAAGAAGCTCTGGAACACAGATTCGGCCTTTGCTGCTCAATTGAACAAGATAGCCACACGTGAGGCAAAGCGAAATAATGACGAATACCGACCTTATGCATTTGAAGCGCTGGCGAAGTTTGCTAGCGCCCGGGAAGACTTAGATATGTACGCGGAAGTCGTTGGTCTTGTCTCAGATTACCTTAAATCTGACGACGAAGTACACAAAGTCACGGAGCTAGAGCAAAGAACGGCCGAAGCAGCACTTAAAGCCGCCATGGCAGCTCACAACCGCCAGAAGATGCGATCTAACCCGGTTTCAGCACTCGGTGAGGTAATCACGACTATGGAAGAGGCAAAGCAAGCAATTTCGCTAGCCAAGGATACGTGGTTTACCAGCACAATTGACATCATGAATCAGGCAGCTACAGCGGAAGGTTCTCCCGATTCATCTGCTGGGGCAGTGGCAATTCGTTGGTTCAGGTTACTGGTGGCGAACGAGAGCGATGTCGCCCTTGAGAGCCAGCGCTCAAGCAGGGCTAAAGCGCTGGACGCGTTCGTGAAGGTGTGGAAGAAGGGTGTTTTCGGTTCAGTCAGCGGACAGGGTCCATTCCGCGAAGAGATGGAACAGAAGCTGAAAGCGATGATGGAGGCGGATCGATCTATAGATGTGCAGAAGCTTTTGGGCCAGGTCGTTCAACAGCTGGTCGCCTGAATTCGTGAAGGGAACATTGCGAAGGATGGAATTTTAGAGTGATTGTATGGTTTTATAATATACACACAATCATTTATTCTACTGATCCCGTTGATAATGGAATAGTGTGTTCATTATTCAGGGATGGGTGAGCGAGTGAGTGAGTGAGCATGTTCTCCTCCCCAATCAATCAGGTTATATGGTACTATAAATAGTTTCCGTGTACTTCGTACCTATCAAGCTATACGATGCTTCTTGCCCAGTCTGTGAACAAATGTTTCATAACCAAGGTGTAACTTACCAAGAATTAATTCAACTTAGGGAAGCTTCCCCATCATATTCGACTTTGCATAATAGCTCTTTCCTGGTTTTGTCGGTGTCAGGTGTCAGGTGTCAGCAAAGTGCTGACGGTGGTAAAGTGGAAGCGACGGAGATTTGCCGGTAAAAAGATAAGGGGCGACCCACTAAATAGGTACTTATCAGCCCTATCTAACCTATCGGTGCTCGTCTCCATAAATTTTGTGTTGCGTCACAATAGCCGCCTTTCAACCATTTCCAGAGTCGTCCAAGGTTATCTAGCAGCTGCCATTTTACAATCTGCATTCTACATTCTGCATTCTGCATTCCGCATTAACAAACCAAATTTAACAACCTCATTCTTCTGTTTGTCTTCGAAAGCCTCAGGTTGCTAGGCATTCTTTTCGGAAAGGTTAGATCGTTCTACAATTCCTGCATTAATCACACAAGTAGACATCGGGCAAGTTAACTTGGGTCGTTCCATTGTCAAATTTCGAGCTCGTTCGTTCGTTCGTTCCTGTTCACTCAAGTCTCAAGTCTACACCTTAATAGTAACCCAACACCGTCCCCCAACCTTATTACACATTAATATCCTACTGGACCACGAATAAACCTTGAACGACTTATTCCTCCCCACAACCAACTTTGATTCTATCTTGTCAGGTCAAGTGTCGCAACTCTTTCACGATGGATGAAGAGGTAGAGCAATTCATGAGCATAACTGGTGTCGCGGGCGAGCACGTAGCTCGCGGCTACCTCGAGATCTCCGGCGGCGACCCGATGCAAGCTATCCAGCTTTATTTCGAAAACCCCGAATTAGAAGCAAGCTTTAATGCGCCCTCTGCCTCCACATCCGCTCCCACCAGACAACCCCCCACCGCCACATCAGGAAGTCGTGGCTTCACCGGTCGCGAAGATTCTAGAGGAGTGATTCACATCGATGATGATGACGACGACGATATACAAATGGCGGATGAGGAGTTCGGAGTGCCCGGCGACGATGACGATGATGTTGCGGCAATAGCAAGAAATGCTCAAGAGGAAGAGGATGCAGCTATGGCAAGACGATTGCAGGAAGAGATGTATTCAGAGAACCACGCCTCCGGAGATGGCGTCCGAGCTCCGATAGCCCAAACCACAGAGACTCTTGCAGCGCCCGACCCATCGTGGGGTCTTGATGACGACCGAGAAGCTGCCGTCATAGAACAACTGCGACGACGGCGTAGAGCTCAAGGTAAATACCACAAGCTAGATTACTCATTCAATATTCAATAGGTGTTGCTAATTCTATTTCCTAGGCGCGAACGCAAACCCGTTCAATCAATCTTCGGTAGACTGGTTCGACGTTGAAGATGGCACGGGCACAAGCGCAAGACCAAGAGGCCCATCAGCCATGACCCCGCCGGACGGCACAACGAGAAGATTGCGAGACCTGTTCGCACCTCCTACTGGTTTGATCAGTCGTCTACCATTAGATGCTGCAAGAGACATCGGGAAGGAAGAGAAGAAATGGATCCTTGTGAATCTCCAGAAACTGGATGACTTCCGATGTCAGGTTCTTAACCGAGATCACTGGAAAAACGAGAATATCGTGTCGTTAGTTCGCGAGCACTTCATCTTCTTACAATACACCTTAGACGACCCTCTTTCGCAATCTTACACGACATTTTATTTCCACAATCAGGCCCACGAGGACGAGAATAACTACCCACACGTTTCCATCATCGATCCTCGAACTGGAGAGCAAGTGAAGGTGTGGTCGGGAGAGACATTCCCCTCGCCGGGCGAGTTCTACCAAGACTTGGTCGAATTCCTAGACCGCTACAGCTTAGCGGCCAACAGCAAGAATCCTGTGGTGAAGACGAAGCCGAAGTCAAAGCCCAAGGATATTGGCCGCATGACCGAAGAGGAGATGCTTGAGATGGCTCTCAAGAACAGTCTTGACGAAGATGGTGGCCCATCGGAGCCAAGCGTTCTCGATCCAGACGCTCTGACGAAGTCGAATCCAGACATTGGAAAAGGCAAGGGCAAGGCTGTTGAAGAGCCTGCTGGTTCGGCCGAAGACGCGGCGGCATCAGCATTCTCTCAAATATCGCCATCTAACCCTCACACGGAGCCGGACAACAACCCAGCAACTACGACCAGGATACAGTTCCGACATTCAGGCGGTCGTGTCATTCGACGATTCTCTGTTGCGGACCCCGTCCGCCGTATCTATGAGTGGCTCAAGGCCCAACCTCTGGAGGGTAAGGAGGGCGTCACGTTCGAGCTAAAGGCTGTACCAGGCGGCGATCTGATCGGCTCGCTCGGAAAGACAATCGAAGAGGCTGGTTTGAAGCAGGGTACGGTGATGATTGAGTTTATCGAGGACTCTTAAGGACGCTTAGGTTAGTGCAGCATGGGCAAAGGAGTCAGCTGTGGAAGGGGATTCCCAGGCGGTAAGGGAACATGGGGATCGTTAGCATCATTTTTTATGGCTTATGGGTGCGTGTTAGACTCTGCCATGGTTACATCTGCGACGGCTCGGGTTCGCTGTCGCTTTGACGCTCCTATAGAGCTCGATAGGTTCTTGCAATGCTGAATTCTTTCCATGAGATGCTAACCTCTTATGATTAATTTGTGATTGCCACGATGGAATACGGTGGTAAGATGTACAGATACAGGGTCTGTACTTCTTCCTCTACATATAGTGCAAGTATGCTTCCTTTCTATGCCTATCAATGACCACTCTCTTCTCAATTTCCTACTTGTGATGCTGGCGTCGTAGGTGTCGCGCGAATCATCTCCTCGTCCGTCGGCTCCGGAAGCATACGCTCTACCTTGCGCGTCGGCTCCCAATGCACTGTACCATACCTATACAACTCCCCAAACGTGCCCGGTCTATGATCCGCATCCCGAAACTCCTCTTTCTTCACCAAATCTCCCAGCGCCGGTAGTCCGCCCGCAGAGTTATGGTACACCTTGTACATATGACTCTTCTCCAACACCTCGACAACAAAATCCTCCGCCTCCTGCCTCTTCACCAGATCCGGCTCATCGAGTCGCGTAGTAAACAGCTCCACTTGCCTCCGCCCGTCATACTCCGTCCTGATCGCGCCAAGGATCCCGTTGTATATGCCCTCGACGTGGAAGACCTTGCTCTCGTAGAACTCGCGACCATTCCACCCCGTCTCCACATCGAGCAGGTTCCGCGTGCGGTCGCCGATCAACATGTGCGCGACGTAGTCGCTCATAGCACGCACCTGGTCGGCGGAATGCCAATCGGCCATGCCCTCGGCGAGCCCGATGTCGCGCATGAGCGGGAGCTCGTGGAAGCCGTTCGCGTTCGTGCGGCCGGCCCATAGCGCCTTGTACCCGGCGTGCCAGTGCCTGATGAAGGCGCAGTGCTTGCGCGCCGCGAGCATGTAGTTCCCGAAACTGCCCCACGGCCTGCGGATCTGGCCCGTGATGACCCACACGGCCATCTCGTACGGGGAACCCGGCGCGGTCAGGTGTGTCCAGAAGAGCGTGTCCAGGTGCGTGTGTAGCATGTTGCCGACGTCCATCCACACGCCGCCGTGCTCGTGCAGCAGCGGCAGCCGCACCAGGTCCGCCGCGTGCTGCGCCACGTGGCGCCCGTCCATCTTTCGCTCTACGAAACAGGACGGGAACCACGACGACGACGCGGAGACGTACGCGGTGATGTGGTTTGGCGAGCCGGGGACTAGGTCCACGACCCGCACCGTCCAGCTAGGCCCTAGCTTCCGCACCCAGTTTACTACCGTGTGCTTGTAGCTCGCGTACATGGCGTCCAGGCCTTTGTCCCAGAACGCCCAGACGTTCTTCTCCGAGGTCACCGGCCGGAAGGTGTGTAATTCGCCGAGGATCGTGGCGGCGGGGCGTAGGTCTAGCTGCGTGGGCGGCACCTCGCGGAGTCCGGTTGCCGATTTGGGGAGTGCGAATTTGGGGGCTGGAGATTCCATGGCTTTTTTTTTTTTTGCTTTTTGCTTTTGGATATGCAGTCTACTTCGCGTATTGCGTTATTTGTTGAGACCGGGCGTTTGTGGAACATATATACCTAGTAGCAAGCTTTACATAAGGGGCCAATACTATTAAGAACAGCCCAACCGACGGTGCTATTTTCCTCCATGCTATCTACGATCGTGTATTCCTCCGACTGCGATTTTCTGGGTGATTCATAATGGTATATTCTGGAGCCCATGTCGGCGCTAGGGAGTACATGGTCAGGATGGGCTTGGTTGACTCTTGCCGGCGCCATCTGGTGATCCTGCTTTTTGTTCCCTGTATGCTACCGCGGGTCGGTCCGTAATTGGGTGTCGATCGCCGCGCCAAGACGGGAAGCGATAGCGATTGGGTAGAAACCGTTAGCGCCGTTATGATTCATAATGACGCGAGTTAGCGGATGCTACAGCGATGGTTTAAGGCACTGGTCTAGGGCACCTGGGACCTGGGACCTGGGACCTGGGTCCCTCAGCTCAGGGGCTGAGCAATCTGATTCTCAATTGCTGATAGTTCCATAACATACCTACTTAGCAACGGATAAATCAGTAGCATCTGAAAAATTTACTGCTATAATCCTTGATCTATCTAAGCCTGGTCGAGTCTTCAGAGAAGGTTGGAAATGATTCAGGATGAGATACACCAAAATGAGCAGGGGCGCTTTTAGGGAGTACGGCGTATGCAGGCTGATCGAAGAGCATCGCCTCGAAAAGGAGCGCAAGCGTGCAGAAATTGAATCATGATGAAAAACGTCGATTCATTCGAGTCTCTCTTTCGAATTTGGAAGACTCTATAAGATGTCTTATCAACCCTGTTGAGGCCTAAAAGAAGCTCACAATCATTGATATTCCCGATTTCTATGCATCGCAAATACTTCTTAAGACAGAATAGTATTAGCAAGCAACCATGGTGGTTCTCAAAGACAAGCCCGAATACGTCGATCTCGATGTCGACTTCAAGCCTCTTCCCAAGCATGGCCATCTCTCGGAGAAAACGCCGGAGATCACAGAAGCCGAGCCTGCTATCGCAGCCGGCTTCGATCAACTTTGGGCACTACCCGATTTCGTGGCGTTTCGCCAAGCCGCGGGCGACGCCGACGCCCCGATGCCTCCTGGAGGACCTGACAGACACCGCGAGGTGACGACTGAATTGCTGCACTTTCCCGCGAGGGACGGCCATTTGATCGAGTTGAAGATTTATAAGTCTCCGAACGTCTTACCTAATGCTACGCTGGTTTACCGTATGCATGGAGGCGGTATGGAGAATCCGAGATGATTTTCTTTCCTTGGGTGACATACTGATCTTGTATCTAGGCTGGTCGGTAGGACGCCACGAGGTAGATGGTGCTGAGAATGTGTATGCAGCCACGAACCCCAATATCGTCGTTGCTAGCGTAGATTATCGACTGTAAGTAATAGGGAGTCGAGTCGATCTTCCGCGACCTAGCTAACATCAAACAGAGCTCCTGAGTTCCCCTTTCCAACTCCGGTCAATGATTGCTACGATGGCCTGTTATGGGTATGTTCGCTAGCCTATTTTAGAACATGCATGAACTAACCCTGATTCCAGTGTAAGAAAAACGCAGAAACCCTCGGGATCAACCCGGAGAAGATCATCGTTGCTGGAAGCAGCGCCGGAGCCAACCTAGTAAGTTTCAACAAGAGGTTTATTGAGATACAAGAATATCACATACTGAGCTCTTTCTAGGCTGCATCTCTAGCGATATCGGCTAGAGACGATAGAATTACTGGCATAATCGCTCAAGTTCTTCATTTCCCGGCAATCTGTCACCCTAAATTTTTCCCTAGAAACAAATACGAATACGGTAGCTACATTCAGAACGCGTCCAACTGTGTCCTCGACATCCTCAGATACGAAGCTTTCCTGGACTCCTACATGCCCGACGCTCAACCTGACCACAGACACTCGCCTCTTCTCGCAGCATCGCACGCAAGTCTTCCACCAGCATGTAAGGACCTTCAATGCACTCCTTTCCTCATTTCCACTTCTCTGACAATTAGTCCCCTTTTAGTGATACAATGTGCTGGTGTCGATATCCTCCGAGACGATGCGTTCGCGTACGCCGAGGCCCTCACAGCTTCCGGCGTCGAAGTAGAGATGTATGGTTTTAAAGGGGTACCCCATTGCTTCCCTGCTGTAACCATAAACCATCCTAGCACGCCGGTCTTTTACGAGAGGTACAATGCTTTCTTGAGTAAACATGCGACGAGCTCTGGTCAAGGGAAATAATGTACTATGACATTAATGTATAGGTAGGGGTGGAGGGAAGGTCAAACTAAGCGTGGATTATAGCGACGACCAGTTACATTTTGAGGAAAGAGAGTTGTTCATTGTTACCTGTCCGGCGTAAGTGAGACTGGTCACCAACCACATCGGGACCGAGTATCTACGACCTTCTGGAAGCCATATCACATAATCAATAGGACGTATAGAAGAACTGCAATCAATTCCGGTTCCTATGACCTTATGTAGTGTGCCTGATCCGGCACTCGAGCAAAGCAAAGTGGTGTATCGTCACATCCGAGCCGTGAATGTCTAATCGTAGATCGACGAGTCAAGACCTTCTCCGCGGACGTCACCACTGTTATCGTCGCCATGGTCGGCGGAATTGCCGCCGCCACTCTCCTCTGCAGCTCCCACAGCAGTATCAGTATGAGCAGCGCCAGCATTGTCAACGTTACCAGCGCTTGTATCAGCATTAGCACCAGCAGCAGCATTAGCAGTGCCAGCATTGACGGCATTGCCAGCACTTGAACCAGCATCTGCGCTAGGATTATTGCCACCACTAGCACTGGTAACATTGGCATCGTCATTCGTGTCAGCTTGGTTGCTAGTACCGGCACTGGCACTGGCACTGGTACCAACATGAGCTCCAGCACCACCATCCTGGGTGTTGGCAACCTTCTCCTTGTCCTTACCCTTACCCTTCTGTGTCTCCTTCTCCGTCTCCTTCTCCTTTCCCTTGCCTCGTCCCCGACCTCTCTTGGCCCTTTTCTGATTCTCATCATCAGCAGGGTCCCCAACATACTCCTCCCTGTACTTCTCGTCGTCAGAGTAATGCAAGTACATCAAACCCGTAACATGATCCTCAGGGATCGCCGCCTTGTCATAATAACCCATATCGAAACCCGCCTCGCCGCAGAGCTTGCACGGGCGCGTCTTCGGGTCGGGAACAGGCGCAATCGCGGCCATATCGTGGGTGGCGCGTCGCGGAGTCAGGCATTGGTTTGCGTTGTCCACCAGGAGCGGGAACTTCTTCTCAAATTCGAAGATCGAGAATTGCGTGCGGCCTTGGCCGGGCACAGTCAGGTGCGTGGGGTGATGACCCAACATAGCGCGATACCACATCATCACCTGGTACGACTGTGCCGCGTCCAGACGTGCGTTGTCGGGTAGTTCAGCGCCGCACATCGCATCCTGAGCGTGCTCGGTAGTGCGAAAGGTGATCGATGATGGATCCCGTAGGCAGAAGTCACCCAGGGTCCACCAAGGGTGCTTTACCATGAATTTTACGCCAGTGTTGCGATACTTTCGGTCGATACGACCTCGAAGGATATTGCAGTCTTCATGTTCGCAGCGTAGCGGGCCAGAGAAGAAGATGAGGTTTTTCTTGCCAAGATCACCGACATTACCTCCTTCTTGGTGTGCTCGCACAAGCATGTCCAAGTACATCATGACAGTGCAAGGGTCGTTCACATTAAATGCACAATTCTTGATGTTCAGGAGAACTTTCTCCTTATCCGAGTATTTGCGAGCCTTCTGCGCTGTGTCATTGCCAAGAGGTAGGAAAATGTCGACGTTGTTCTTGTTGCAATCACGAGGACGCTGTAGAGCGGATAGAACGTTCCGGTCGAAGATGAAGATGTCGTTCTCGATGTCGCACTTGTGCACTTTGAAGGCAACCGACGGGCCGACTTCGTAATCCGCGACGTTGCGGTTGTCGTTGTCCGGGTGCGGCTGGCCGTTCTGGCTGATTGGCGCCCAGCCCATCTGATGTGCTACGCTGGCTCTAGGATGCTTTTCGCGTACACACTGGGGCCCTGATGAATCCTTGCCACTGCGAGTGCTGGCTTTCTTTTTAGACTTGGGCGCAGACTTGGACGCTTGATTGTCAGAACCACCGGCATTGTCTTCAGCATCCATAAGCGAGACGTCATATGTGTATGTGAGCTGAATCGTCTTGGTTCCTCTGAAATGGGTCTGTCCAGGGGGCATAACAAACTCCAGCTCCGGAATGGGGCTGGTCACTACCTTCACGCGATATCCCTTAGGTTTGGGGGCTTCCTGACTCTCCGCCGCCGGCGCCGGCGGAGCTTCTTCCTCCTCCTCCTGTTCTTCTTCCTCCGGCTGCTCTGAAGCCAGCTTGTACATCTCTATAGCAGGAACTTTCTCCCGCATTTCTTTCTTGAAGGATTCCTTGTACAGGCATCCCCAAATGACAGCGACGACTTTGGGGTTGGTATCTACCGACTGGGTAGTAGCAGTTGATGCCACGGTTCCCGTGTCCTTCTCCATGATAGCGGTCAATGAAGGAGGAAACGATTGTTCAAGGTAACTGGAGTTGAATCGGGGTTAGAGTAATGTTTCATATTCGAGGATCATAACGAAAGAGATAAAGTGTTTGTGATGACAAGTAGTAGGTAAGTAGATGAACAGGAAGAAGAAAAATCTCCGTCATGTTTAATACTCACCTGGAAAAAATCCAACTGTTCAGGAATTTCTAATGTCCTTTCAATGATCAAAAACAAAACACACAGACTTGGTGTGAGTTCGGAATATGTAAGGTGTTTGAGGGGTTTCGGGTTGATGCATTCAAGGAAGTTGGTGGATGGAAAAGAAGCATAGAAGGAAAAGAAAAAATGATTTTCAGAGATCATTTTGGAAAGCTCTGTATAGGTAGGCAGTCTAGCGGGTATAATCGAAGTCGAATCTGGTCTTGTTCTGTGTTTGATGTATTTTATTTTCGTAGTGTAATCGACGTGCGTGAGAGTCGATCAAGTCGACGACGTCTATGGTGTAGATAAAAGTCCCAGATGACTGCATGTTATGACCGATAGTCCCGTAGGTATGGTAAAAGGGGCGTCCCATTTCAAGAAAACATTAACCAGAGTTCACAGGCTAAGAGGAAGTCATTATAGATCATGAAAAGACAATGGCACGCTAATTCCATATTCACCTTCCTGACCAGCCCTCATTCAAGCATATAGCATCCATTGGTAATGAAATGGATAGGCAAACAAGTGTTTAAAACGTTCTATATGAGGGGTATCAAAAAGGGACAATATCCCAATCATCTATCTATGGACATGATCTAGTAGGGACTATTAGTTGACCCTGTCGCGGTCAAAATCTACATCAGCGATCTTATGAGGCTTCGTTCGGTACACCACCTTGTGTCCCACGAAGAGCACGACGAACAAGATTAAGCTGACATATGCTGCAAAGAAGCCGCTAGTGCTCCACCGGATGAAAACTGTGAATCCGTTGGTTAGGAGGATCAGAATGCAGAAGAACAGTCCGAACCAGGTAAGGTACGGTTGCAAAGGGGCCGAGTATGGCAACTCCTGTCGAGAAATGCCCCGAGCCCGCAAAATCTTCATGAAGCGCAAGTGGCAGATGCTAATGCAGGACCAGGTAATAAAGCCAGCGATGGAGGTGATGTTCAACAACCAGTCGAAGACGTTGCCGCCATTTTCCGACAGGTTAAGGAAGGCGAGAAGACCCATTGCCGAAGTGAGACCAACCGCGTAATAAGGAGTTCCGTGTTGGTTTGTGCGGGCCAAGAAAGCCGGGGCATTGTTCTCCGAAGCTAGACCGACAAGAATTCGGCTCCCAGAATACACGTTCGAATTCGCAGCGGATAGGACGGCAGTAAGTAGAACGCCGTTGATAATGTGAGGGAGTACGGGAACGCCTGCCAAGTTGGCAGCGATGACGAGCGGAGATGCGGACGCATCCGTCGCGCCGATGGAGAGATATTTGTTGTCGTACGGCACAAGCAAGCCGGAGAAGAAGATAGTTCCAACAAACAGGGAGACAATAGCCCAGAACGTGAACCGGACAGCCTTTGGCACGTTCTTCGCTGGATCTTGGGTCTCTCCTGCGCCGACACCGACGAGCTCGGAGCCTTGGTAAGCGAACCCTGCGGTAACGAGAACAGACCAGAATCCGATGAATTTCCCTGAAGCGCCATGGGTAATGTATTCGGCGAAGGCACCGGGGGTTACCCACGTGTGGAAGCCGAGATATCCGTCCTGACCAGCACCCGCATCAATGCAAATACCGAAGATGATGAAACCGACAATTGTGACAACCTTGATCATCGAAAACCACATCTCGAAAGCTCCGAAGTAGCGAATTGGCAGGAAGTTGACGGCGGTAAAGACTGCCCAGAAGACAGCGATGAAAATTCCGATGTTAAGGCTTGAATCCCAGTACTGGATGACGAGACCGGATCCTACAAGCTCGAGAGCGAACGTGATCGCCCAACTAAACCAGTAAATCCAGCCCATGGCGAAACCGAGAGACCGATCGACAAACCGAGACGCGTACACGGTGAAACTACCAGCTACAGGTATGTAGGAAGCCATCTCACCTAAACTTGTCATGATTGAGAAGACAATGAATCCGACGAAAATGAAGGCGATGAGACATCCCGCCGGACCAGCTGTCGCCAACGCATTTCCGCTACCCAGGAACATTCCTGTCCCTATGGTTCCTCCGATGGCAATGAATTGCAAGTGGTAGCTGTGCATGCCACGTTGCAGCTGGTCCTCGCCGGTCTCGACATCTTTGCCTTCGTTAGAGGGCAAGGAAGCCTCTTTCGTCGGGGACTTCTCTGCTTTGTTAATAGTATCCATCTCGACGACGATGTAGAGAGTCGGGTCTTGAACGAAAGAACCCAACGGAGCACGAGGGGAATGACTCAAGTGCTCGGCGCTAAAAACAAGGTATTATGTAATGAGTTGGGTTGGAAGATGGATACGAGAGTTGAAAGGGGAGCTCGATGGTATGGTCAGGGCATCGAGGATGATATAAATAAGGTCCTCGGTGGGAACAGAGTGGACGGTTTGTTTGACGGATACCGGCGCCATTCTGATGGAGAACGGAGAAGAACTGGGTATTAGATGGAGTTGTCATGCGGACATCGTAGCATTTCTGTGGTATTCCTTCTAGAAAAGGTTTTCGAACGGTTCGAAAAGGCACCAAGCAAGGTTCGAGCCTTGACTACGAACGCTACGAACGCTACCGACGGCTTAACGGCTTTGCCGAAAATATCTCATGATTCGAAGGGGCACTTTAAAAGTTTACATACCTAGTAGCAGGCACTTTTGCAGCGTCAGTCATAGTACTCTAGTCTCTCATAGTATGTAAGTAGGTAGTGTAGGTAATACAATGTAATAAGCTCGGCGGAAAATATACCTAATTTGTCCTATCGGTGGCGGATCGTGAGAATAGATCCACTGAAAGCTTTTTCACCTTCCCCCATTCAATTGACGAATGGGACTCTAAGCGCATTTATAATACACTATGAGAGTAATGTGGATCACAATTACGTACAGAAAATTTTCCTCTTTCGCGCCATCAAGTCCGTTCTACACTACAGCTGTCCCGTCTCAAGAGTCTGGGGAGAGACAAAGAGATCTCTTCGACTGTTCGACATCTCATTGACATCACGTGGTGCAGTTGAGGCTCTCGTCAGCTGGCTCGGCTCGTAATGGACGGTAATTGAAGAAACGGCACGAGCGTTGAGTCTATTTCAAAATCGTATACCGAGCTGATGGGTCTGTGGCGGGAATAAAATGCATCCTGAATTTCGGAGTAAAAAAACTCTCTCTGTGGCCAACGTTGTTTGAGATTCCTGACTCGAATTGAGAGGTGTTTACCAAGAGTTTACCAACGTTGAGCCTCCGCCGGCTTTTGACGGTTCTCAAGGAGCCCCCAGGTTATTTGTTACCAAGAGTTATTAGCCAATTATTGCAAACTAACCGCGATAAGCTACTTCCACCTCCCTTGAAAGCCTATAAACTAACGTAACCTCGTGGGTCAACGCGTTTAAGCTAACATAAGCTAACAGCAATGTGTTAGACTGTTAGTTAGGCGTTGGACCCAGCCAGATCCCCTAATATTAGATTCAAACCTCAAGCAAGAAGTGAGTACCGGTAATTGATCATGAATGCAGTGGATTCATCTGAATAACTACCAGCGCTTTATGTAAGGCTAGTTGCCCTCGTTTGAGATATAGTGTGCTTCTCGCTTCTTATTTGCTACATATGTTGACTTTCACAGATATGTCAGTCTAACATGTCGTTCAGCTTTTCAGCTCTCCGAGATCTCAATGGACCCTGAATGTGTTACTCGAATAATAGCGAATGCCTGACTATAGCCAGGCGTGTTTTCCGACACTAACCGAGTAACACTACAAGGGTGATGTCGCTCAGTTCACCATTATACGCCCTAGCATTTGGGTAACCATGGACGAATACATAATGAAATGTAGAATTGCGTATGAGAATGCGGTCGACGTGGCACCCGAGCGGGTTCTTGATCAACGTCCGAGGGCGACCTTGCTGGGTATGTAAGGGCGGCAGGGAACAGCTAAAATGAAATAATTACCTACAAGAATTCATGCATCGCTGTAAAGTCCCCAGCTTTGAGCGTATTTCCCCTCGTTTTTGTCCGCGACGAAGCGCTTTGATCTACTACTTGGGTCCGGGGAACATCTGGAGAAGGTGCCTTTGCCGACGGGGCTACCAAGAGAGTATCTAGTACCCAATAGTCGGGTAGCGTGTCCTACATTGCGCAGAGATTGGCCTTCAGGCGGTAACGGTTACGCGTTCATTTTCCGAATAAACTCCAAGTCTGAGACCTCGAGTACGTCGGTAAGAGTATCATATACCAGGCCGGTCATCACGTCATGCGATGAACATGCAAGACTGGCAAGCCTGGCAAGCCGGTATTATTAGGTACTCGGGTATTGTCTCCATTTCCCCGCAAGTGTGAATCGCGTTCAAGATTGTGGGTTTGTCAAGTAAGCAAAAAAAGAATAGCTGTTACCTAACAGATCTCTAGTCGTGAAAGCTGGTTAAATTGAGGAGGCTTTACGTAAGTGGCATGAAATGAAGCTGGACCAACCTTGCCATTCACCTACTTGACCTTAGCGCCTTGAGCAATGGCTGACTGAGAGAGGGAGAAATAGCAATGACGCTATGATATGAACTACGATTCCCCCTATCGAGGGCTGTGAAATCCATCGAGGCGACTTTCCCTTGTCCGCCCCCTTCGGCCGTCGGTTTCTCGGACCTTTCAAAGACAGATGTCGGACACCGATTCTACCGGACCTCACAGCAACATGAGAGAGAAGAGAAAAAACCAAATTAAATTGTCTGCCGGTAGTGTTAGTGTCAGCGTCATCAGTTACACAGATGGAACGGTAGAACGGGCGCTTGTGGCTTACAGCAAGAGCACGCATTGGCTGGCTGGAAAGTGTCTAGCCAAAAGCATTCACAGTATTAATATTGAAGTATCTACTATTGGTATCAGTCATATGGTCATAACGGCAGTCGACATGAATAAGCCAATGAAACGCATTTCTGACTGGTTGTGGCTTTCCCTTCCGTCGCTATTCTTATCGTCATGCAGACCAGTACACGTCAAAAGGGCTAACCTATGCCGCATATGAGACATATTAATTACAATGCGTGCTTTATACAGTACTTCCCGTACTTCCCGTGGTTTTACGGACTCCCTGTTTCTATGTAGGTAGCTATGTAGTCTACTAAAGGAGGTTCGTTACCTCTACTGTTATGATATTTAATGCTCGTACAAACTGTGGTCAATTTTGTCTCGATAGCTATTGCAATTGCTGTAAATAACTAGCCATCCACTATGGCAATGAATTCACCTTCGCATTCGCCAACGGCAATACAAGATGGGTTTCAGTGGGAGTTAGCCACTGATCAGCTTCCCCCTTATTTTCCTGTCGCCTGTATCATGCTTGTGATGATTATCTATCTATTTTCATCCCAGAATAAAAGCATCAGAGCTCTCCCCTATATCAACACCACAGGGCTGTTCTCCAGTAACAGCGCTAGAGTAAGCATAAGAACCTAACAAGAGTGATACCACAAACAACTGACAAGTCACACCAAAAAGAAAGCCTGGTTTTCATCTGCGGGTAGCCTCCTGGCCGAAGCTAGCGAGAAGCACCCTCATAAGCCATGGCGTGTCATGACAGACCTAGGAGAGAGAATTGTTTTGACTCCGGAGCTTATGGAGGAAATTCGCAATGATCCTAAGTTAAGCTTCAAGGAAGGGTTGGCTGAGGTATGTTGTCCTGGATTCTACTCTCTCCTCTAGCCTACCTTGAGCTCTACTAACATCTATCGTCTTCCCAAACAGGATTTCCATGGATCCATTCCCGGATTTGATGCAATGCAGTTCTTCCTTAGGAGCGATATATTGATCGATATCGTAAGAAAGAACCTTCTCAGACCTAATGGTAAGTTCGAAAGACCTTTACGTGGTATGGTTGATGAGAGCATTACTGTATTAACTCTTCGTTTAGCTAGTATCATCAAACGTCTTTCTGACGAAACAGACTTTGTTCTCTCGAGACACATAGGCAAGACTTCAGGTAAATTCCTCAATTGAAATTGGTTTACGCGGCAGGTAGCTGATGAAGAAAGACTGGACGGAGTTGAACTTGTCCCAATTGGGAGCTGATCTGGTCGGCCGTATCTCTGCTCGCATCTTCGTAGGCGACGAATTGTGTAGGAAGGACGAATGGCTACAGGAGTCACAGCATTTCCACCACAGTTGGTTCATGGGGGCCATGAAATTACACGATTGGCCACGGCCACTTCGATACTTGGCGCACTGGTTCATGCCGGAGTGTCGAGAGATGAAGAAGGCCCTCTCCAAGCAACGACAAATTCTAAGCGATTATGTAACCAAACGCCTCGATGAAAAACGAGCCGCCATCTCTGCCGGCCAAGAACCTCCGAGGTATGACGATGCATTCGAGTGGTTAGAGCAAGAAACAGAAGTTAGGGGTCTGACATACGACGCGAATATTGCAACGGGGCTCCAATTAATGATAGCTCTTGTTTCGGCTCATGCGACAACGGACCTACTTCAGAAGGGCATGATGGACCTTCTTCAGCACCCGGGAGCCACAGAACAGATCCGTGAAGAAGTCATCGGCCAACTTCGAACTGATGGAATGACTGCTACGTCATTCTACAATATGCACCTACTCGATAGCGCCTTGAAGGAATCGCAACGCATACGACCCTCTGAGATGTGTGAGTAGTCCCCGAAGCTGTAACAAGTTTAGTGGAACAAGAGCTGACAAAATCCTCCATGAAGTGTTGATACGTCGCCGAGTGATGGGAAATGTGAAGCTTTCCAACGGTCTTTTCTTGAAGGAAGGTACCAGAACCTGGATGGATACGGCACACATGAAAGACCCAGCTATCGTATGTCTACCTCGTCTACCTCACATTCCCGGTCCCATTTTCGATAATTTCATTCAAATCATCGTCCCATGGTATTAAAGGATCTGCTAACTTTCATCCTCACAGTATGAAAACCCGGAGCAGTGGGACGCAAAACGATTCGCTAAACTTCGTTCGCAATCGGGAGGAGCTAGCTCAGCGCAGTTGGTGAGCTCAACTCGCAACCACGTCGGCTTCGGGTATGGAAAACACGTATGCACTGGCAGATTCTTCGCGACGACCCTACTCAAAGTGGCTCTGTCTCATCTATTGGCGAACTATGAATGGAAATTGGGACCCGGACTAGAAGTCAGTTGGGTGGATTTCGGTAACACGCGTCTGTTGAACCCGCAAGCCACGGTGTTGATCCGGCGAAAAGAGAAACCCGAGATCGATTTCAGTTCGATCTTTACTGCATGAACGTTGCGAAAGGTGGAGATGATGAGACCTGGAACCTGGGATTGGGTTGTAGTCTGTTGATCCGGACTTCGGAGTTGTGTCCAGGGGCAGCCAATTGTTCCGAAACATTGACATGTAGAATTCTCCTCTTCGGTTATTTTGATCGCTTGGAGAACTATCCAACGGATAATAACGGTACTCAACGCTGTGATACTCACCATAGATCTTTGACGAGTTTCGGATTTTGCTGTGGCAACCAGACTGATCAACTAGTATTTGCTTATTATAATAGATCTAATATCATGGATACGTGGAATAGAGAGGATTTTTGGTATCTTAACGCTTGTGATATATGTTTCTCTTACGATGAAACTAAGTAATGATACGAGAGCATGTCTCTGACAATTCGTCCGAAGTGTCTCGGTTTAAAAAAAAAAGAAAAAGAAAAAGAAAAAGAGAAGAATGTTTACTCTGGCTTACATCATGTGTAAACAACTTATCCCCACTTCGTTTGTACTTATGTACAGCAGTACATAGTAGTGGTACATACCTAGTAGTACATCTCTACAGGTACGTACATACCTTCATCGTGGCTTTACAGGACTTGACAAGATCCAAAGGGTCCAGGGATCTAGCGCTGTGGCGTCGTCAGCACGGGCAGGCACGGGAAGCTACGCGGGTAAAATACCATGGTGACGGACGTGACGAAGAAACCGCGAAGTAACGTGTAACAAGGATTCTCAGCCCAATTATTGTGTACTTGCTCAGGGGGTATACAGGGTGTACCGGGTGGAGGATAAACTCACCGTATCCCCTCGTCCAATCGATCAACGTCCCTCCTATCAACCCCACGGTGGAGCAAACCTTGTACACCTTGCACGATCCAAATGTAGCCCTATTTAGCTTAGTCTAGCTTTGTAACGTGGTTTTTTTGCCCGTCAACCCGTATTTTTGTGTGTGTTTTTTTTTAATCCTCTATCCCAGCTTCCACAATTCAAGGTTGCCTGTTGAACCATCCAGCGAACTTATCCATGGAATCCATGGATATCAACAAATTATCTCCTGGGCTGTTTCTCCTTCTTACATAACACTGTCTCTAACTTGCCTATTCTCAGGTTTTCATTTGCATTTGCATCTGCATTTCCATTTCCATTCCCACTTCCACCCCCCATCGACTTTTTTCTAGGCATGCATTGATTGCCCACTGCCGCGTTTGTTGACATTGCCATTGCCCTTTGTCGCATTTTATGCATGCACGCTACCGAATCACCGGTAGTTTCGCCGTCATTACCTACTAGTCTCTCCTTGAAGCTTGGATTTTTTGTATTGGTCGCCTTCAACATCTATTCTCTCGACTGATCGTATCTACGTTGTACATTCATTTTTCCTTCTAGTTGGCTAATACACACAGCCCGTCTTATGATCGCTTAACTTAGTCTTTTGAATTATTAGGAGCATTGGAACACAGTGGTAATTGGCTTTTTGTTCGGTAGGAATTTAATAGCGGGAGAATTGGAATCCCCTTCACCTACTTTCTAGAACCCGCCAATCCTGGCTTACCACGACTTGACTTTCCGCGCCCTTTTACCCGATTGCATTCTCACAACTAAATCCGCTCTATTACGCTTCACGAAACGATCTATCACGAGTAACGGGGTTTTCATGTCAAGATGGCGGAACGCGACTATGACGAGAGCAACGAGGCTTTAGACCCGGAGCTCCTATACACCAAGGAATTCTGCATTGGTTAGAAACATTTTCCTGGTGGGATGTTGCAAGGTGGGGACCAATGCTAACTTGTTGCGCTCTAGGCGGAGGTAGCTTTGGCAAGGTCTTCAAAGGGTATGTACTCGCTATTCCCGCAGCGTTAGTACTAATATCAATGGCTAATCCCGCATTCAAGTGTCGAGAAACGAAGCGGACAGGCCGTAGCGATCAAGGTTATCGACATTGAGAGCGCCGAGGACGAGGTCGAAGACATCATACAAGAGATAGCAATTCTATCTGAACTTCAGTCGCCTTACGTCACTAAATACTATGGTTCCTATGCGAAGGGCGCCGAGTTATGGATTGTTATGGAATTCTGCTCCGGCGGAAGTTGCGCCGACCTGATGAAACCCGGCATGATTAGTGAAGACTACATCGCTATCATCATAAGAGAGTTGCTTTTAGGTCTAGACTACCTGCATGCCGACAAAAAACTTCACCGGGACATCAAAGGTATACCACGTGCCTCCAAGCAATGCTGTTATTACCAGTTTACTAACAATTTGTTGCTGTAGCCGCGAATATTCTGCTCAGTTCTAATGGCCAAGTCAAGCTGGCTGATTTTGGTGTATCTGGCCAGCTATCCGCAACCATGACCAAGAAGAACACGTTTGTTGGTACTCCTTTTTGGATGGCTCCGGAGGTCATCAAACAATCTGGATATGACCACAAAGCGGATATTTGGTCATTGGGAATCACCGCGCTCGAACTTGCGAACGGTGAACCACCCTATGCTGACATTCATCCAATGAAGGTCCTATTTCTAATCCCGAAGAATCCCGCGCCTAGACTCGAGGGTAACTTTACCAAGGCATTCAAAGACTTCATCGAGATGTGTCTGCAAAGAGATCCAAAGGAACGACCTGCAGCCAAAGACCTACTAAAGCATCCTTTCATACGAAAGGCCAAGAAAACCAGCTGTTTGACAGAATTGATTGAGCGTTATCACCGATGGAGCGCAACACACAAGTCGGAAGATGACGAACATATAGACGAAGGAGATGATTACACCGAGCCACAAAACATCAACGAAGATGTATGGGACTTCGGTACGGTACGACTAGTGAACGACCGTAGCGGAGGAATGGTGAACCGACCCGGACTAAATGCCATGGACGACTCCGCTAGAAACGCGAGGGCATCCAGACCATATGATGCCGACTATGGTGAGAGTCCTAGGGCGACATCACCGAACAAGATCCAAGCTCAAGACTTCGCGGATACGTCTGTATCCAGCACTCTTAAGGCTCCTAATCTTCCGGGATTTGGGACACCGCGACAATCATCGCCTCAGCGACGCCCAGTTCCAAACGTGGCACCGCTTTCGCCATCAAAAGTCCCGCTACCTCCCTCGCCACCGAAGCACGCACAAGATTACCATACACCACGACCAGTCTCGAAGAATATCTCCGTAATTCCTACCATGACATCTACGGATTATGACCGAGCAGCGAAAGACCAGCTTCACCAAGACATGGGAGCTCTCAACCTTGGTCACCCACAATCCCAGTACCCTCATTCGCCGCAACAGCTGCCTTCGAAAAACTCGCAAGCTCAACTTCAGCAGCAGCGAGGAATCCCTCGACCAGGGGCGTTTAACATTCCGGAAATCCCTCCATACCGCGGGCCTAGTGCGCAGCATCATCAACAAGCGCTCCAGCAAAGAGCAACCCCACAGCCATCGCCTAACATGGGTTCCGGGGCATTTACGTCGAAAGCGCAGCCTAAGCAGCAGACGCCAGCGCCGGATTCATTCCCACCTCCCGGCCCTGCAAACCCGAACGGCGAGTTGGATGCGCTGAATGACGTCATATTTCCGGCACTCGAGGAGGCGCTGAAGCGACGGCAGATTCGACTACAGCAGATTTACCGCAATGAGAAGGTTATCACTCCCCAACGTCAGCGCGCAGAAGCCGCGCACGACCGTATCCGTAAGCACGTCTACAAGCTGGCGAACGTGTGTAAGGAGATCGATCGCCTCGACAAGAGCGAGCCTGTAGGCATGGGCAAAGACGTCGGCACGTTCCTCGAGGGACTGCTAGAGGAGATACTGGTCCGCGTCGAGCCGCTGGACGAAGATGAGGGAATGTAGATGAACGAATGGATGAGTTGACTAGACGAATTAATGATGAACCACACAGAGTCACTTTGTTGCCAAGAGGAGAACAGGACAAAAATAACCCCCTCGCGGAAGGATAACCTGGGCGTGTAATATATATCTAATAAGGAAGCTGAGGGATGGATAAAGGTTCCTTCTACTTTGTACTTAAAAAACACCACGGCCCATCCTATCCTATCAATACCCCGTCCCGCCCGGAGCTGCGCACGTCCAGTCCGCTCTCAGGTTATTGTGGGAACATGTCATCCCGCCTTATCTGGATGCTGAGACTTGGTAGTGTTATTCGATATATTCGCAGTAGGGCGTTTTAATGGCTAAACTTAGTACTGTCGGAAAAGAGAATATAAAAGGTTAAAACCAAAATTACGTATGTCACGTTCGTGTTTTTTTTTCCTCTCTCCATCTGTCGGTTATTTTTTTTTGTCCGTCTGCCCGCATCAGCCTGCCGAGGTACTCTTCGTCTTAGAGCGGTTCTTCCTCCTACTGCTCATAATCCCTCTATACCCGATCTTCCCGCCCCCTTCTTTCCCATCCTTACCATTGGCATCCTTGCAGCCATCCTTCTTGCTCTTCTTGTCGGCTTGCGCCCCCTCCCTACCCGCTTCCTCACAATCGGTGCCCTCCTCCCTCCCTTCCTCGATCACGGGCGTGCCGCGGATGATGTCGCGCACGGCGATGCCGTTGCCGTCGGCGATGCGCGGGCTCCCCATGCGCGAGCGCCCCTGCAGCAGCGTCGGGTCCTCGCGCTCGGGCGCCGCCCAGCACAGGTAGTCTTGGCCGAAGAGGCGGCGGTGGTCGCGGCGGTGCTCCTCGAACACCGCGCGCACGCGCGAGACATAGTACGTGTAGAGGCGCTCGGCTTCGGTCGCTTTGTCCGCGGCGGTCTTGGATGGCTGCGCCGAGTGGATGTGCGAGAGCTCGCGTAGGTTCCAGATGTAGGTTTGGCGCAGGGCGCGTCGGGATTCGTTGTACCGTTGGATGGAGTCGGTGAGCTGGGAGGGGGTGTTAGCCCGGGGTGAGGGGTTGAGGGGGGAGTGGTGAGGGGGACGGGAAGGGGGACTTACGAAGGCGCGGTAGTGGCATTGCGAGCCCGGGCACTCGACATGGTGGATGTAGTGCTCGTGTAAGCTGAGGGGGTGGTACAGCGGCTGGCCGTAGTAGCCGTACGTGTGGCGGGAGCGGGAGCTGGAGAATGGAGGGCGCTGTTGGGGATGCCATGGCGATTGCTCCTCCGAGCTCCACTGGTGGTAGATTTGCTCCTGTTGCCTGTACGCTCCCGCGCTGCCAACGATGGCAGCGGTCGCTGTGAGAGCCGTGATTGCGGTGGCCGCAAATTGGGCCATTTATTGTGGGGTGTTGTCTTATGGGGTGGTTCGCTGGTAGCGATGGGTTTTGATCGATTATTCGAGGGGTTGAGGAGATCCCATAACGGGTGAAGGTAAGATGATAGGGGGAGATACTAATTAACGGGGAGTTGGATAGCAATTTTGTATTTTCCTCTTCGTTATATGGATCTCTTCCTATTGTCTACCCAACCGATCAGCAACCCTACTAATAAGTGTTCTTAGCCCCTAGGTAGGCTAGGTAGGGGATTTTTGTTTTAGGAGGAACCCGAGGATATTTGTTGACGTGGACCGATCCTCGAACCAGAGATCTTTTTCAAAGGAATGCAGAAAGGGATAAGGAGAATTATAATTGACTGGACAAAATTCTTGACGGAGGAGCTTTTTAAATTTATAGAGTTAATAACAAACTTGGGACTTGCCCATTGCAAGGTTTCAAATATGGAAGCCATCTAGGTGAGATAAAGTATTGTTTGTTACAGAATCAAAACACGAGGCTGATTGAGGGCTATGAATGGTAGGTAATTCCTACTTGCGATGGAAGTCTTGTGTCTGTCATTACATTTATTTTTCGGTCTCTCTTTATAAACACAGGAAGTATCATCCCAAGTAGCTAGCTATGAATCAACAAGAGGAAACTTGAGCCGATAAATTGAGCTAGGTAGTCCCTGTAAACCTTAAAGTGTCAGCAGGTGCGCTGCCATGTGTCTACCTCGTTGGTAAAAATCCAAGACCCTTGGATGCTAGTCACATAGAAAAAACTCATAGAAGCTCGTTCTTGCAAGTTCGGCAAGACGACCTATCCTCATTGGAAAAAAAAAGGTAAAATAATGTAAATTAACTGACCAAGCAAGTGTCTTTGTTCAACCAGAAAACTTTGAAAGTTTGGAAGATTTACAATCTACACAAGTATGGAGTGAAGTTTGAATGACATCAAGGTTGGTGAAAGTGAGGCTGCGCAGACTGATGACGTGATGCTTTTTGCAGTATGTTGCGCCCCAGTTGATTAGATCTGATAAGATACACAGCCACATCTACATGCATACATCTGCATATCTATGGCTGAGCAAGTTTTACTAGCGCATAGACGCTAATCTATTTATAGTATAGTAAGGTAGCATAACTGGGGCAAATATCGGAATCGAAGGTGGTTTTTTTTCACGAACCGTGCTTTTTGCCCGTTCACCCGATCGGAATACCACGGCTTGCCATCCAATCCTCCACCAGCCATCCTAGGAACTAAGATAATACCCACCAAAGCCTTTTTGTGTTTGCGCCATTTGCAAGTCTTTGCATCGTTGAATTTCTACTCCTAAGAGCAACTTCCGACGCATCATTCCTCCTTTTACTACCCTGTACACCTGACTGGACGCCACGATGCTGTCGCGAAACTCTACCAGAGCTGCTCAGGTACACATCCCCCTCATTTGCCGAGCCCAATGGCTCGAGTTCCCACAATCACATGCTGGTTTGCCGATGATGAGTTTCAGGTTTCGCTAACTCAAGTTTCCCTCATATAGCGCCTAGCGCGAGCCGCCCGTCAACAACCTCACATTCAGAACGCTACCCGATCCTTTGCGACCGTTCAGTCAGACATTTTCAAGCCTACGAAGTATGGTGGAAAGTACACCGTCACCCTTATTCCCGGTGACGGTATTGGTGCCGAGGTAGCGGAGAGCGTCAAGACTGTTTTCAAGGCCGACAGCGTTCCTATTGATTGGGAACAAGTCGATGTCTCGGGTGTGGAGAGCGGCTCACCCGGCAGCCTCGAGAACATGTTCCGAGAGTCTGTTGCGTCTCTCAAGAGGAACAAGCTCGCATTGAAGGGTATCCTACACACACCCATCAGCCGATCGGGACACCAGAGTTTCAACGTCGCCATGCGACAAGAGCTCGACATCTATGCCTCTATTTCCCTTATCAAGAACATCCCCGGCTACAACACCCGTCATAAGGACGTCGACCTATGCATCATCCGAGAGAACACCGAGGGAGAGTACAGTGGCCTCGAGCACCAGAGCGTACCCGGCGTCGTCGAGTCCCTCAAGATCATCACCCGTGCCAAGTCGGAGCGTATCGCCAAGTTCGCTTTCTCTTTCGCCCTAGCCAACAACCGTAAGAAGGTAACCTGTATCCACAAGGCCAACATCATGAAGCTCGCCGACGGTCTTTTCCGAAGCACCTTCCAGAAGACCGCCGCCGAGTACCCCACCCTCGAGACCAACGACATGATCGTCGACAATGCTAGCATGCAGTGTGTCTCGCGACCCCAGCAATTCGACGTCATGGTCATGCCCAACTTGTACGGTGGTATCTTGTCCAACATCGGTGCTGCTCTCGTCGGCGGTCCCGGTATCGTCCCCGGTTGCAACATGGGTCGCGACGTTGCCGTCTTCGAGCCTGGTTGCCGACACGTCGGTCTTGACATCAAGGGCAAGGACCAAGCCAACCCTACCGCTCTCCTTCTTTCCGGCTCTATGCTGCTCCGTCACCTCGGCCTTGACGAGCACGCCAACCGCATCTCCAAGGCCGTCTATGGCGTCATCTCCGAAGGGTAAGTCAAATTCTCTCAATCTATCTGTCGGTGCTTCCCGACGCTAACATCCCTTACAGCAAGCACCGCACCCGCGACATGGGCGGCGACGCCACCACGCACGAATTCACCCGAGCCATCCTCGACAAGATGGAGACCTTGTAATCTGACCCCCCGCTTCCCGCAACCCTTTTTTTAAACCCCGACCCCTGAGACCGCGGCCCGCTTCCTACGTGTTACTCTGATAGATACCTAGAGGATTGGAGGAAAGATAGCATGACGACATGGAGTCACGGAAGGCGAAGTTAGGAGGGATTCCTAGACGTGTGTACTGTACGTAGAATAGGATACATGTATGCTTGCATCGCATAAATTTCATCAAACGTTTGAAAAAGGCTCGTTTACGTTTTCTGTTCACATTGAAGACAACCCGAATATGATTTCAGAAGCATTTATAGCTTTTAGGCGCTTTTAGATCCAGGAGGCTCATATGCAGTTTTCAGTGGTCAAAGGAGTGTATTTGTGAGCATATACCTAATAAGTGAGTGAGTGTGTAGGAAGTGTCTAAACCCTCTCCGTATCCCTACTCGATTTCAAAGCCTTGCCTCAGTGTGTGAACTCTCGAAGTTCATATTTGATGTAGTGAATCCCTACAGCTGTTCTGCAACTCTGTATAACGCCACGGGGCACTATCATAGGCGTATCCGACTTCACGCTTTATTAACCCTGTTTGTTGGCAACCATTGCTCTCTCTGACCAACTAGACGCTTCGAGGCTCCTGACGCCTTGTTTCTGTGGCCATTGGCCATACACTCATCTGCCCATGCATCATCGACAAAGTCAAGCAAGCGCCGAAGCGAGATAGAGATACGCGTTGCGTCTATAACAATAGCAATGGTTAATGGAATGATGCAAAAAGAGCTCTGGATAGTACATACCGGCCACGCCAGATGAGTGGTTGAAGTCCTCGTTGAAGTCGTATGGGTACAGCTCAAGCGATGCTCTCCAATCGTCGGAGACTTTGGCACGAAGATCCGGCACCTCTTGTATCAACTCAGGAACCCACTTGTGATTCCTCGGATCGAACGCCGCGGCCCAGGCTTTGAGTTGAACAATAGGAGGAGACGAAGGGTTGTAGGTCTCTTGATCATGTATGTCGTAGTCTACGTCAAGAGACATGATACATAGAGCGCCGTTCCCCTTCTCAATGTATGCTTGGAATCTGTCTTCCTTGACGGACTGCGCAAAGCCAAAGTCGACTATGAAAGCTGGATCCCGCTGCTTAAACCTATAACCTTTCTCATAGCAGAATATGTAAGCGTCAAGACAATAGTAATATGAACCAGCGCGAGAAAACAATGCAGGCTTCAGCTGCTCGCGTTCGATAACATAGTTGGGGAAATGAGTCCTAAACACGCGCTTGACCTGGTCGGTGACGTAGTGCATTGTTTGATTCCTGAGTCCAATGAGAAACTGCGAATTAGGCTGTATCCGAATCAACAGCCAGTTGCGATCAAGGTCGAATTCCAAACAAGGCCTCATCTGTATAATACCACAGATGGCTCTGCGTTTATCTTTGAATGCGACTAGTTCCGGTGGATGATGCTGTAACGGAGGCATCTTTTGATAGTATGGGCCAGGCTCAAGGAATCGGACGAAGAGTTTCCAAATGGACTTTGTGATATGGTATTCGCATTGTTCCAGTGGTAGATCAGGCTCTTCACCAACTTTGTGACTGATTATCGTATCAAATACTTGAAGGATCTCACGAACAACCTCGGCATCTGTACGTTGACTCGGTTCGATAAGAGTGATGCTGGACTCGGAGGCAGTGGTAGATGAGGTCTGTGTTGGTCCTTGCGACGACATATTTGGAAATAAGATTCTGAAAGTAATCGCACGTGTACAACCTATAGTGATAGATAATTATTTGTTTTTTTGAAGCTACTCTTGAAACGATGGGTATCCATGATGGCGCCGTATCTTGTTTATATGCACCTAGTAGACAATTCGTAGAGCAGACTGATTTTTGATCATCTAAGAGCCTGGGTGAAAATAATTCACATGAATTTGTTGCCATATTCTCGAGATACCTCAAATTATACGACAGCTACTCATAAGGTCAAGTACTTAGTGAAGCTTTAGCAGATTGTTCAATATGTGTCTGTGAATCCAAGGTGAATTCCTATGTGAAAAACGCCACAACTCAACAAAGACTGGGGGTGATTATTGATGATTGGTACGTAATTAGATAGCTGATCATACATCCCTGTATTATTCATGGATGCCTAGAGTACCAAAGTCCTCAAGATGTAGGATGCGATGTTGGGATCGTGGTGACTGTCCATTCACATCCATAGGTGCTGTGTGTTTCTGCATAATCGTGACCATTAAGAGTCATGTATTAGCTTCATTGCATTTAAATCACTCCATATGTCACCTCAATATGCATGGTTCCCAACGGAATTGTGGTAAGAGCTGGGTATAGAGAGGTCACTGGGTATCAATGTTGTGTAGGCTGGTTGAGGTTGATTTTGCTTTTTGTTCGAAGCTTTGGAGCGTGTAGATATTCAGGGGTGAATGCCCGCCCCCACCCAATGGGGCTGTGGGGGTGGCGGTCTGCACTAGCAGACTAGCCACCAGCCACCAGCCACCTCAAATTTTTGTGGCTAAGTACCTATGCCATATGGATCGATGACAATGATCACGTGAAGCATGCGACGACTCGTATGTTGATTCAGCAACAGAGAATCAAATTCTCATACGTAATCTTGCCAATTCCTCCTCGATAAGTCGATCCACCGTTACGTGCACATACCAGGTGTGGACCACGGCACAATCGCGACGCGTTCGCGTTCAAGGTCACCGCCTTTTTATTATATAATTCAACCAAACTTAATCCAATTGACAAAATAAACTTATCCTCATATTCTTCAGTTTCTTCGCTATCCAATATGCCTGATCTTTCGGCCCAATTGCGTTACGTTCGCGCAATAAATGACATCTTGGGCGGAGCGTCGCTCCGGAGTGCGTCGAAACAACACCTTGTCAACCGCCACTACCTATCTCGCCGAATATTGGGCCTACGCACACGAGAAGAGTATCTAGAGGATCGCCAGAAGCTGACGCCTACGGAGGAGAAAGAATTAGCAGACTGGGCCATCATGCTGGCGCGCCTTGGCCATGCTCCTCCAGTGAGTTATTTTCGCCACATCGCGGAGCGGGTACTGCAAAACAAAGGCAGGCCCGCCACGCTCGGCAGGAACTGGGCAGCCCGGTTTTTTGCAAGGCATAAGGAGCTGCAGTCCGCCAGGGCTCGTATGATTGATTACAAACGAGCTAGCGGCGCTACGGTTGAAAATATCAACATATTCTTCGACAGATTGGAGATACCGGAGATAGCCTCGATACCACCCGAACACTCGTACAACGGAGACGAGATGGGCATAATAGAGGGGATCGGTGATAATGGAATTGTCGTCGGCGATGCTTATAGAAAGCATATACTAGTTAAGGGCGGCAGCAATCGAACCTGGACGACAATATTAGAGTGTATAAGTGGTACAGGTGTTGCGATAGACCCACTTATAATCTTTGCGGCTCAAAATGTACAACAACAATGGTTCCCCGACAAGCTCGACGATAGATTCAAAGGCTGGCACTTTGGCCCATCT